>JAPDSC010124758.1:27524-89508 GCA_026290005.1 Latrodectus geometricus | reverse complement strand
AATATTCCTTTTGGAATAATAATCTCCGATTTATTACTCCAAAAGGATTCTTAGAATATTTTAAAGTCTTCTTTGACGCAGTTTATTCATTATTCATTGCTTCGTATTGTGTTTTACAAAACAACTTTGATAATTCGACTTTTCCTGTTTAATATTATCATTTAATGAACTTTCTGACAACTTTACTAAAGAAATTGGAAGCAGAAAATGAATTTTAAAACAACTTTTTAATGATAGAAGGTATTAATATGCTTATTATCTTTTTGTTCAAAACTCTGGGTCATTCAGTTTATACCCCAGAAATAGTCGAATGTTTCACAATGGGGAATAACTGCTGCTCTTTGAAGCCATTCATTCTTAAATAATACCTGATCAAGTTTTCTCCTTCTGTGTTAAAATAGCGTTCGTTCTCTTTTGCAAAGGATTTATTCATTCTCTCTCCGTGTTTCGTGTCATGCCTTTGTTGTTTAAAGTACTCCATCGCGTTCCAATGTAGTATCATATTGGATTACTGTAGATATTTTGCTCGGGGCTGTTTCGATGTTAGCGGAATGTCCTCCGAAAGCGGTCATCCATGACAGACGGAGGAAGAAACTCTTTGGTGTGGGTAATCTGTGTTTTGACCATGAACGCTGAAGCATGAGGAAATTTGATTCATGGGATGGTCCTCCTCCAGTCTTCGTTCCGCTTTGACTAACTGCGAAAAACTCCTCTTCCTGAATATGTCAAAACTCAGCGCATCTCTTTTAAAAATGTCCCATTTCAGTCGCATCTGAAGCAAATATTAATGAGAGCTAAAAAAAAAAATACCACTTTTACTGTGCACCAAATTAATAATTTTCGATTGTTAACCATTTTTGAATTGTTTTAAATTATTTTTTATTACAGTATTGCAAATTTATATAAGGATTTTTGATTTTTGTGTTTTTTGTCATGAAATTTGAGTTCTTTAAAGTGACAGTGGAAGTTGAACTTAACTAAGAAATGACAAGATTACTCACTAAGAAGAGTGCAAAGTTGGAACGAATATTTCATATTTAATGTAATCATTAATTAAAGTATTTCTATATATAGAACTATAAATATATATTGACACAAAATCGTTCAAAAAAATTTTAATCTATAAATTATTATAATTTTATATAATATATATATATATATATATATATATATATATATATATATATATATAATTGTTTATATAGATGCAAAGTAAAATGGTAAGATCATATTTTCAACTTTTTTAATGTAATATTTAGAATAGTAATTTAATAAGTAATAATATAGTAATACTAATTAGTAGTAATATTAGTAATTAGAGGAATAATTTAGAATTTTATTTCGTAACTTTAAGACTATTGAAATTTAAGTATCCTTTTGTAACTACATTTATAAAATTGCCATTAAATTTTCTAAGTAATGTAGTTATAACCAAAAATATTAAAATATTGAATATAGTATAGAAAAGTGAGAATGAGAAATCTGTAAGCTGTATTGTGGAAAAGTTGAAACAATATTTTTTAGTAATTTGTATGAGATTCAATTATTTTTTAAGTCTAAACTAATAATTAAAAACTTACATTTGTTAGTTATTACGTGCTAAATACGCCCATATCATATTTTATGTGCTTTGTTGTTGAAATTGTGGAATAATCGTTACATTTAAAAAATTTTGAAGTTTTGCTTGTGACGAAATCATCAATAATTTCCTAAATTTTATACAATAATATGATAGTTATTATTATTATCGATTCTCTACTGATAAAATTTTTAATGTAATTATAAAATGGATTTTTGAAAAAAATTGCATATCTATTTACTGGTCCCTGATGTTAATATGCTCCATTCATCATAAAGAATTTATATGTTAATCATCGAATACCGAATTAATCATCATAAGTTTAAACTTCCCATGATTTATATTAAAACATGCACCTCATTATATGTATATTGACACTGTTTAGATAGGTAGGGCAACTTAAATATCTTGCAATGTTTCTTTCGATGACTACCGATTGTCTTTTGTGTAGATCGTATTCATACGTCACAATGGAAAAATGAAAACACTCAATTATTTATTATTCAAGTATGATCATAAAATAATACAAATCAGAAGCTTCCTGTCATTCATCAATAGTGAAATTTAATGTATTAATTTTTTATATTGTAATTTTAAAATATTGACAAGGTACTTATTAATGACAAGGAAACTTTTTATGATACCGAAAAATAGTTCTATCAGTTGAAAAATGCTTTCAATGAATAAAATAAACTTTTTTTACTTTTAGTATGCTATTTACGTATTTATATATAATCTTATATAATGCAACAGTTTAGTGCTTCATATTATACACACTAAAAAATACCTTCTGCACAATATTTGAATATGCTGCTCCTCTCTGGCATCCCAAAAATTACGCCAAAACTTGATTCAATCTAATATGAAGCATCAAAAATTATTACAGGTGCTGTGTCCTCAAACAATATTAGCTGGGGTAGAAAGTAGTTTTATGCCTTTAATAGCCTTGGAATACGGATGCAAGTTTGCATCTGTGAAAAGAAGTTTTAATTGGAATAATCTCTAACAGGACTTATAGCTCTTTTTAATGAATCAACAAAACTTCACAAATCTTTAACTTTACAAATTAACAAATCAGAAAACTCATCCCCCTTTCTCGCTCTTTTCTGGTTATTTTCCAGGAAACTTCTTAACAAATCACTTGCTTATACAAAGTTTAATTTAAACTTATTAGATCCTTGCTTTAAAAAATCTATTCAGATGTTATGTATCGAAAAGGCAGTACTGCTATCAACTCATTCTCTTAGGAAAATAAATTTTTTGTTTTTAACAGATGGTTTATCTGATAGTACTTTCATTCACCTCTCTGTTGTTCAATTTAAACACAAAATTCCCTTTGGCGAAAGAATCTCAAACTTTACCAGTGAACGATTGCTATTAAAGAAGCTAATCTTTCTAGTCTTAAATAATTTTGATGCTTGTGTAGATGAACTGTTGTTCTTTTCCGACTTAAAATCAGCACTGGAAGCTATTTGCAATGGAAAAAAAAGTTTAACTCAAGAAATAAACAATCCTTCTAAATCAAATTAAGAAAATCTAGCACTCTTCAGTGGATTTTAGCCTTGTAGGTTTTACTTGTTTTAGTGCGTCGATATCTTTGCAAAAAAAAGTTCGAAACCTCGATCAGTCCTCCATTATTATATTTGAAGATCCAAATGTGATCACAAAGCAGAAACTCTTTGTTAAAAAATTTAGAAAACCATTGTTCCCGGAACTCAATTGTTCCATGGTTCTTTCATCTGAAATAGCAAAACAATATGCTGGCTATTTCCAAGAAACGATATGTAGATAACTCCAGTTCATAATATTTAAAAATTATCCCCAAATCAAATTACGTCAGAGCATGTCTTTAGTTGCCAGGATATTATTGCCGCACTCTACGAGCTCGACCTTCCACACTTTTTAGTCTTCAAGCTTGGCAAAGTTTGTCACCAGACTTTTGCCTCAATTTAGCAACTTTTTTCCCATGAGCAAGACAACAATAATTAATCACTCATATCTTTATCTTTTTTTGAAATTTTGGTTTTATTTTGCAATCATTTATCATTTAGTAAAATCTTAGTATCTTATTTGAAATCAACTTGGTGTCTATTACTTGTATTATAGTTTACCCATTTGCTTTTTTAGTTAGTCATAAAGCTTACATTGTGTTAGCTAGAAATCTGATAAGGGAATCCCTGATAGTTTATCTTGAAAATAGTATAGATATAATTTTGCAGAATCATTAACTTATAAAAGTACAGGGAATATTTTTACAATTTTGAGTATCTGTTTTCCGATGGGTTCCGTACTATTGTTCCGATTGATTTTAGGTGTATATACTACTTATTTTGGGATGTGAATTCATAACATCACTAATGATAGCAGTTCCAGAATGAACTATTTTATTTTTTTCTTCATTGTACTCTAGCATTTTAAATAATTTTCTTTACTGTAGTTGAAAATATCTGCATCATATATTTTTTCTTCTAAAGCATTTTGCTTATTTTAATCGCAGTAAATTGACATTCTCTCTTGACAGGCACGAAGCACTTATAGTTATCTTTTGGAAGAAAAATAGATTGCAAGTGCTGTTTTTAATTATATATAGATGTCTATATATGTGCACGTTGATATATCAGTTTAATGTCTTTAAAACTAAATTAAATACTTTTTAAGTGGCTTAGCGACTTTCATTGATGTAATTTCATTTTAATATATTTGTTATTAATTTTTTCGTTTCTCACTCAAAATTTCTTTCCTTTTGTTGATAAAATCAATGATTTATCTTATTTTTAAATGGAAATCAATAAAATTAATTTAAAGAGAAAATTTATTTTCCTTGGTAAATTTTGGAATTTTATAAAAAAAAAATTTAAAAAATATAACTTTCGACATATTGACTCATTATTATTTTTTAAACGCTTGCATTTCTAGTCTTAGGTTATTCCAATTTTATCACATTTTGAATTGTAAATAATTTTTGAAAATTAATCAGCGTTTTTAAATCTGCTCAGTATATTCATTTTTAAGATAATCTCTTAATTGTTTTGTACGGAAAGAGAAAAACGAAAAGCTTAGCTCAGCATGAAAAGTAAAAGTAGTTAAACTGTTGAGACGTGGAAAAAGAATAATCGATTAACTTCCTCCGTATACTAACTTTGTAGTGTGAGATAACCTATCTTTGTGTTCAAGTTGGTCAAGTGTTACGCTTAGTCATTTCTTTCATGACTTTTTTTTTTTTTTTTTTTTTTTTTACTTTGAAAAAAGAGATTACTATTGGTCAATATTATTCAGCTATTTCTCAATCTTTCAATTAAATGAGTTCAGAATGTAGTTATTCAGTAATGACGAATAATGTTTTAATCTTTTTAAAATGCAACTACTTAAATTTAATTAATGCTTTTATCATAATCACTATCTTTGTAAAGTTTATAAAGCAAAATTAATTCCTTTAGATAATTTATTCAACAGAATGCTTCTCTAATGAATTTAAAACCATTTTAAAATTACTTAGAACATGGATTAAAATTGCAATGTGATGTATTTGCTTGAATTTGTAATTAATTGATCTGACATTTAAATTTATTGCAAGAAATACGATATTATTTATATCCGTTATGGACCAATATATATAAAAATGACTTAACGTAAATTTATCAAAATTTTTCGTTCTTTTTTAAATGATATTGAAAAATTAATTTTAATGATATTTTTATTACTTTTTAAAAATTTAGACTTTGGTTATTTTTTTAGAGGGATATGATATTCTTATAAAATAATATTGAATTTAAATTATTCTCTCTCACATAAATATAGAATCAATGTTATAAATATTTTACTTAATTCTGTAAATGTAATTTTGAGAAAAAATGCATCGAATGAGAAATGATTTTTTGCTATTTTTTTTTTCTTCTGATGCTTTACGATAATACAATACCAGCTTACATTCATTCTTATCATTCGAATATGTATAAAATCGATAGACAGTGTCATTTTATCTAAAATCTAAAAATTATCTTGTTTCTTGTAAAGAGATTTTTTTACAAAACTTTTTCTGTATATTTATAGAGTGTAAAATTAATTCCGTTCTATCGTGTGGCAATTTCAGATGTTGAAATCGTACTACTGATAAACATTTGGACATTCGAATGAATCTCGAAAAGTTAAAATTAGTTCTTACAATATATATGTATTTTTCTTCATATTTACAAATTTCCCTGGTAAATGAGTAGTGCATTTTAAACATTTTTCTCCATTATTCGTAATAAAGATTTATTATGTCGAAATACAGTTGACATGGTCAGCATCTTTATTATAATAGTAATAAAAAATTTTAGATGTGTAGACTTTAAATATTGTTTTTATCCCATTTTTAGATGTTGAGACATGTAAATTTATTGCAGTCAGAAGCCATAAGAATTTCACTTAAAGAAATTTTTTTATCACTTAAAAAGCAATAAGAATTTATTATTCCTGAATAGACAAATGTTTGTGTATGTAATCAAAAATAATTACATATTTGAAACGTATCTAAATAAATTACTTATTCAAACAAGTTATATTTAACTTATCCTTTAAAAAAAAAAAAAAAAAAATCAGTAATGGAATTATGGTTTTTTTTAAACGATGTCTGTTTTTTAAGATTATATGTATGTTTTTTTATTAAAAAAATTATATGTATTATACACTCGAATGCTTGAAGTTTTTTTTAATACTTAATTGCTTATTGATTTAGGTATAGTATATGTATTTTCCAATATCGCGAGTGACTAGAAAACATTAAAACACAACATAGAAACCCTGTTTTATACTACCGGAACCTACAGTGATGTTAAATATACGAGTGCTACTGCAAGATCAGTAATGTCGTAATTATTGAGCAGATTTTAATTTTTTCATCTATTTCTTAGAAAATATTTCTGTGCAACTGACCTATGAAAATGATTTGTAATCGCTCTGTTTCTTCCAAATATTCTGAATGAAAGAATTTAGCATATTTCTTGTGCACACAATGTACAAAACAAAAGTAATGAGATGAGCAAATGTATGTCTTAAAACAGATAAGGAGGAATTTCCTATTTTGAATCAAATCGTCTAAAAGCGAGTTTGTTTCGTTGTGAATGAACTTTCATGTTTACATTTTAATGTGGACTCTTCGAATCCCATCTGAAATTGAAGTCAAACGTACCAGCTATTGAACTGAAAATTAGCATCTATTCTTTAGCTGAAAATTTGGATCCATTTTTGAATAAAACAGTAATCAAAATATGAAGTGAATAATTTTCGATAATATGCTAAAACTGTAATTTTTCGAAAATTTTTATTTTAATGCAGCGCTTTGTTCATTAACTAGTCTTTTTTTTTATTTTATTTTCCATAAAGAACTTTTACAAGAAACAATGCCACAATTTTGAAGTCATAAATTAGAAGACCTTTAACTGTTACCGCAATTTTAATGAATATTTAAAAGAATTATTTTACATTAGCAGCATTTCCTATGATAATGAATGTCTGCATATATTCAGTTTTACGACGCTGGAAGGAAATAAATCAAGTATTGCGTGTGTCATGCGGTTGTGTCATCTTTCTTTTTGCTCGTCACCTTTTAACGAGTTTCACATTGAATGAATCAGCCATATTGTTTTATCGACTTTATATTACTGTTAAATATTTTATTTCTACAAAAAAAAAAAAAAAAAAAAAAAAAAATCGTGATATAGCTACACATATACATTCCGAATTTCTTTTAGATTATAACTCGCTAATGGATTTGAAAAAAATAAAATTTCGATTTGATTAATTATTGTGTACATTTTATCGAATCAAATGTTTTACTACAAACATATCAAACGTAGCCAAATATAGATATTTTTCCGGTTCTACATCGATTCCAGAAATATAATATCTAAGCGGTAAATAAATAAATAAATAAAAATAACGCCAAAACAATTAAGCGAAAAACTGCGATTTCGCTCGTGTGCAATTGAGAATATCATCTCAGTTTTTATTGATTTAAGTTATTTAAATCTGCTTTTTATCTATTATCTGAACCTAGATTTAAACAATATAAAGAATTTTTTTTCAGAATATGTATTATAAATTCTATTAATTTTTTAAAATAAAATTTATAATTTTGATATTTGCATTTTTATTATAAACTAATTTTTAAACTCATATTTTTTTATATATATTTAAAACATTACTTTTTATACTAATATTTTTTTATGTTTTAAAATTTATTTTTACTTATTTAGAGAGCATTTTAATCATGAATAAATAATAGAATTTGGGGTAATGAAAATATATATAATTTTAACTGTATGACAAATTTTTTTAAATGAAATAAAAATTAAAGCTTAAGTTTTCATGTTGAAATTTTGGATTTAATATGTATATCCTAGATATTTTTATACTTTCATTGTACCAAAGCACAGGTTTTTTGTTTCGATATTGTGATGTTGAAATATTTCCTTTTGTATGTTGATTGACATTCATTTAAGTACTTTTACTTTTGATTTTAGAACTCTTTATTATTATACATGGTACTTAAATATTTATTTTTTAACTAAAATTAATAGTTATCAACATTTTTATGAAGACACATGCTTTTGTAGCCATTCCTTGTATATAAAAATATAACACTAGTATAAAATATATTTAGGATGAGTAAGCAAAGCTTGTTAGTTCTGGAAATGCAATTCTTTGTTTCCAGTATGAGAAAGGTGTAATTTTTGCTCGAGTCAACTATTTCTTTGTTAACTGAACGTTAACTAACATATTGTTGTCATTAATTGCTTTTTATTCTCTTATTATTTGTGGATTTACTATGAAAGATTCTTACTCAGTCAACTGCAAAACAGTTTTAAATCAATTTTAAAACATTTTATCATCACCAGTTAATACATTTCTTTATTGATGGATCATTATCTGTCAGTTTTTTAATGCAAGTTTAATATGTTCATCAATACTTAAAGTTGGTTCTATGAAAATTTCTATGGGCATACAATGATTTTCATTATATTTTTGGAGTAAAATTCAAAGTCCAAATTAATTTAGTCATTTGGGAATTTACTTTGATTTTTTTTAAATATAATTTATTAAAATACTTTTTCTTCTATTAATATAGTTAAAAATATCATTTTTATTCTAAAATATTCCCATATTGTTATTTATCTGTAGTTATTAGAAATAAGTTTTTTTTAATGAGATACTACTTTTGTTATTACATTTTGCATCCTTTTTAATTCTGTAATGATGCATAAATAAGTGCATCACATTATCTTATTCAATTTTCAAGGTTTCTCTACTTTTTTCTATTTTTTTAGAAAAATCTTCTCTTTAAAAATTATAATTCCATGTAATTTGCACACTAGTCTTGCGAATTATTACTATTTCTAATTTGCTTATTATTTTTAAGGCATCTATGGATTTGCCTCCTGATAAAGTAAAACTTTTAAAGCAATATGATGATGAAAAAAAGTGGGATATGATATGTGATCAGGTAATTAATTATCTGTATTTTGCCTTAATAATTATTTTTATTTACAAACAATTTATGTTTATTTGGTTTCATACTATTTTGTGATATTTCTGTAGGAAAAAGTCATGGCGAAAGCTTCTCCTGCATTTTATCTTCGTAAATTGAAAACATATCTTGATCCCAAAGCTTCAAGAAGTGCAAGAGTAAGATCAGAATTGTAATATTATAAATAATTTATGCTTTAAGATCTTTTGTGTTTTATTTGCTATTTTAATGCATTTGAGTATTTTTCATATTGTTTTATTAAATGTTGTGCTTATTTTATTAATAAATAGAAGTGAATTTGAGATTTCTCTTGATTTAACATTAATATATATTATGTAAAACAGTCTTAGATTTATATGAGTAAATACTTGGGTACAATGAAGTGTTAAGTACTCTTGTTGTATAAGAAATGTCACTCTAAAAGTTAGGTAAATATAATGTCTTATTTTAAATTGACATGCAATTATCATTCTAAATTTAAATGGTGGCATATGTTTAGTTGTTTTTGATAGGTCATCAAAAAGAATTTTTGTCTGTGTTCAAAATGCCTCAGTAAGCAAATAATTGAATGGAGGACATTGTTAAAACAATTGTAAAAATCCAGTAAATTGTAAAAACTATTTACTAAAAATGTTCTCCAGTTTTTTTTTTATTTATATTAGAAATTATAGCTCCTTATTAGTTATTATAAAATACCTTTTTCATCACAACATTAAAATATTGTCATTTCACTTTCTTAAAAAAAAAAAATAAATAAATAAATAAATAATTGCTACTTCAAAAATACTGGTTTTCTTAAATATTGCTGATTTGAAAATAGAGTAAAATACTTTTGTTAACATTTATCACTTGCAAAATTATATAATTAGTGTGTTTTGTTGGTATTCATAACATTTGTTAAATACTGTTAAGAAATCGCTAAAATTAAGATTTTTATAATTATATTTTTATTCAACAATTTTAATATTTATAATTAGTGATATTTTATTGAAAATTTATTTTGGAAACTTTTATTTGATTTGTTAATATTAGTTATTTGTTGAAAAAACATATAAAAATCTATTTTTTTATTCATATACTTATAACATTTAAATTTAATATTTTACGCATTAGTTTTCCATATTAAGTTCTTAGTATTCCAATATTTTAAATTTAAAAATAAATTTTTAAAGACAGATAAATTCAAGTGAAAATGTAATTTCAACAAATTTTTATCTAAAAACATTTTCTTTAAGTCCATTATACTACATTTGCTTAAATGTTTTTAAATTTTTTAGTATTAAAACAAAATTTTTTTGAGAAAGGCAAGTAAAATATGCTTATTTCTGAAAAATTCAATTTGAAAGAAAACATTACACAAATGAGTAACATGAATTTAAATTTTTAGAAAAGAAAAATTTTGGGGGATGCTACTTCAACTCAAGTGTTAAGAGACCTGGAAATATCATTAAGAACAAACAATATTGAGTAAGAATAGTTATTCCTTTTGATGTTTACTTTTCATCAGTTTGTTTTTTATTTTTTTAATTTTTTTGTTTTTTCATCTCAGATGGGTACGAGAGTTCCTTAATGAAGACAATATGGGTCTTGATGTTTTAGTTGATTATTTATCGTTTCGTCTTTTAATTGTTAGGTATGTTTGTATATTTTCTTCGTTGTCGTAAATTTTTATTTTTCTATTTTAAAATTTTCATCTGGAAATTATACATCCTGATTCTCTGAACTTAAATTCTAAAATATTTGTTTTAATCTTAAGTCTTGTTATATTAATTGTAAAGTCAGTAATTTATTAGTGCAAAATAATGTTAAACATAATTACGTTATTAAAAATATAAGCAGTTAATCAAACATTTAAGTACTCATTAGGTGTATTTTATTTCTCTTTTTAGTGTTTTCCAAATGTAACTGCAAATAATTTTAAAAACCTCCTTGAAAAAAAAAGAAAGAAAAATGTTCTTGAACTATCATATAAATTTTGTTTATTTAATGTTTTATGTTATGTTGTATTAACTTTGTTTATGGTTTTTTGTTGATGTACTAAACCCTTTTTTTCTAAAGGGTTCGATTCACTTGAGAAAAGTGTTCAATTGCTTATTTCTTTTTTGTACATTAAATTCATGATACCTTCTTCATTTAAAATTCATTCCTTTTGGACATGCAAAGATGAATGTTATGACCAATGAAGCCTATGACATTCCTTAAAAGTAACTTTTAAGCTCTTCAAAATTGCTAAATTTATTATTGTATACCTCCTGACACCTCACAGTGAAACTGAAAACACCAGCTATAATTATTACCACATAATTACTTTGATATTTCTAGTTGAAGCTTTATTTTTACTTCTAATTTAAGAAAAGTAGCTGATATATCAGAAGAGTTGTTTGAATTAAAAATAATGTATGTTCAAGTTGTGTTTTTGAATGCATATATTTTTTTCAAAATTAACTAATAAAGGCTTATTTATAATTTAGAAACAAAAATCTTTAACTTTTAAATCTAATCTTCTGTTTATCCATCATGTTATATGTTTCAAAAAATTAATCTTAATAAGCAAACTTGCAGTTTTCCGAATATCTACTATAAAATTTTTGCTTCAAAATTCACTCTTATCGGAAGAATTAAAAGCACAACTTTCTTTATTACTATTATTATTTGCTTCAATTATAAATATGTTTTATGTATTTGTATGCAGTTTCAATTTTGTAATTAATATATAAAAGTCTTATGTTTTCATTAGGCATGAACATATTGTTACTCAAGCAAATCATGAAGAAAATGAAGTCATACCAAATGGAAATACATTAGGACCAAAAAGTCGACCTCTTCTTCATGTTGAAAGCTTAAAAGTGAGGAGGGCTACTAAGCATATAGCTAAACTGAATATGGGTGAAGCAAAAGATGATATTCATGTATGCATCATGTGCTTACGTGCCATAATGAACAACAAAGTAAGATAAATATTTTAATTAATATTGTATATTTCTTTGTTAAATTTCGATAAAACAATTCTGAATTGTGCAATTTTAAAACTTATTCTATGATTTTATGAAATTCTACAAATATTTTAAGTGTTTTAAAATCAAATTAAAATTGACTGATTTTTGATTATATTAGTTACTTACAGAAAACTTTTTTGCATTAAAAATACGTTTAAAAATAAGGAAATTCTAGCTGATCTCACAAACAATTCAACAAAGAAATAAAAGTAGTGTAAAATAAATTAATCTAAGTATCATTTAATAAAGTTTATGTAAGTTGTATACAGCAGATTTTAAGATGTTACAATCTTTGACTTGATTGATTGCTTATTTGAAAATAGGCATTGAATTGTCAACAATAAATTTTTTTTATTTTGTAGTTTGGAAAACTTGATTGACTTTTATTGGAAAATCTTTAAATTGTTGATAAATAACTGCAACTTTAAGTATTGATTAACCAGTATAATGAATTAACAGTAATTTTAAAATCAAAATGTTTCAAAATTTAAATTAAAAGATGTTTTTTTTATAAATACTATTATGATTTATATCAGTAGATTTCAGCTATAACTAGGTGTCACTCCCAAGACATTGGGGATGAAGCATCCCAAATGTTTTGAAGCAATCTATGAGGAGTTTCACCTGCCTTTTCTAGCTTGTTATTTTCCTTCCCTTGAGTGTAATCAATAGTTTCAAGTGAAAATATAGGATACTTGGGAGGGGGGAGATCATGTCTTAGAATCTCCTCATAAAATTGACATTCTAGGTGTTATGCTTTTGTAAATGTATACTCAAAATGATTTTGCAAAAAACAAAATCTAAATCATTTTGACCTGCCTGTTTTATTAAATAAACGTCTAAGTGAAAAAGACAATAAATTTATCTGCCAACTTGAGTGAGGTTGTTCCTCAAAACTTTTTTTCAGGACTTGAACCTGGATTCAGTTGTAATTTGTATGTAAGAATTATTAGATGATTAAATGAATACAAACATTATAAATGAGAGTGGAAAGAACTTCAGGTATCAAAGGTGACTTAGTGCTGCGGCCATCTATAGAGCTAATGAACAAATGGCCAACAAGATTATGATACTTTTTGAGAGAAAAGCAAAATTATTGTTCATTGAAAAAAAAAGTGATTTTAAAAATGTAGTTAATTTTATAAACTTTTGATTTTAAGAACTATTTTAGTGGTCCTATGTGTTCAAAAAGCGAGCAACTGCTATTAATGTATATTTATATATTGTGGTTACATATATGTTGTCATTTCACCATTTCAGAGTGTATTATCTTGGGGAGAACATACTTATACCACTAATAAGATAAAATCTAGGATATTCTTTTTTTTTAAAAGTATTTTCTACTTAATTATTAAAGGCATTTAACTTGCAAAATCAAACTGACCCATGCATGAAGTTGAATCATATAAGTGTAAAATTATTTCATTGCTCTTTAGAAAAAACCTAATATAATAACAATTATGAATTTTAAGAGAAAACCATTTTCTCTCTATATATAATGGTCACCACAAAAATATTTAAAACAGTTTCATTTTTACATTATAAAATGTAATAGAAATTGCAATTAATATTTAGAGTGAAAAGGAGTTCTCATCTGCCAATTTAGGTAAAATTAAATTGGAATGGCAATCTTGGATTTCAGTATCAAGTTAGAAAGGAAAAAGCCTTAATAAAATTTATATTTCATTATCAGCAAATGATTTAGTTTTAGAAAATGGAAAGGGTGAACAATCCTTAATTCATGGCATCAATTGTTATTATATTTATTAAAAAATATTTAAGTATTTAAACAATTATTCTGTAAAAGAAAAAATGTACAAAAGTAATTAAATTGTATTAAATAAGAATAAGATAATTGGAGAGAAAAATTAAAACAATGCAATGTGAGTTAATGTTAAATATACTGTGTATATGCACTTCTCTTTGAGAAATGTTTGATTCCACATTGCTCAGCAAGGAAAAATTGTTAATAAACTGCATGTAGTTGTAATTATTTTAACATTTTCTAAAGCTTTAAAACGATTCTGTAAAAATTTGAATCAAATTCTCCAGTAATGTAGATTTGCATATAATAAAATCATGCACATAAAAGTACATGCATACATTCGTATAAAAAAGAGAAAATTATGTAAAGCTTATCATTATATACAAAAACGTTTGTAATCTTTTTATTTTTAATATACTAGAATTTATGCCTAATAATTAAAATTGTGTACATGTGTTGGTGTGTAGCAGGAATTTCAACGTTTTTTTAATTTTCTTGTATATATACTCTATTGACTTAGCCAAAAAATATTTTGCAAGTAAATGTTTCTTTAAAAATAAAATCATTACCAATTTATTTCCTTTTTAGCATACAAATATATTTTAATTGAATCATAGAAAAATCTCAATTCTGATTAAATTTTTCAGTGAGATTTGTTACCAAAGACTTTCAATGTTAAATTATTTTGAAATAATAACCCAATAAATTATTGAAGCATTTGAGATTTTATTAGTTATTGTTGTATAATTAAGAAAAATGCTTAAATTTTCTATTTAATTTTTGTGCATAATACATTGTGTTTAGATTTTCATTATTTTGAATATCATTTAAATTCTTCTAATTTTGTGTTTTTTCTTTATAGTATGGTTTTAATATGGTAATAGAACATACACAGGCTATTAATTGTATAGCACTCAGTTTAAATCACAAGAGCTTAAGGTGAGTAGTTTTTAAATGTATTGATTTACTGTAATTTCCTTAATGGTTTAATTTTTGTTTGAAACTTTAAAACTTTTGCAATATCATGAATATTTTTATGTAATTTATTTGATACTGCATTTAGTATTATTAATAATTTATTATATTATGATTAACAGGACCAAAGCATTGGTTTTAGAACTTCTTGCAGCAATATGCCTTGTTAAAGGTGGTCATCAAATTATCTTAGCCGCTTTTGACAATTTCAAAGATGTTTGTGGGGAGAAAAAGAGATTTGAAACATTAATGGAATATTTTATAAATTATGAAGTTTTTAATATTGACTTTATGGTGAGTTTTTAATGTTGACTTTTTCAGTTATTAACAACAATTATATATTTAAAAATATCGAAAACACTAAAGCAATTAGATTTATAGAATATTTTTGTCATTCTGTAAGTAAATGCTTTTCTAAGTTTACAGTGCATGGATATTTGTCATCACAAATTTTAATTTATTGATGTTGAAAGAATGTAGGAAATATTTTAGTATCAAACTTTGATTTCTTTATTATTAAAAAGCTAACAATAAATATTGGATATGATTATTTCAAATTTATATTTAAATAAGTTCATGGTGCAATTCTGAAATTTGCTTAAAATAAATAAGAGGTAATAATTAATATTTTTCTTTTCAGGTTGCTTGCATGCAGTTTGTTAATATTATTGTTCATTCAGTTGAAGATATGAACTTTAGAGTTCATTTGCAATATGAATTTACACAAATTGGACTAGATGATTACTTAGAAAAACTACGTCAAACTGAAAGTGAAGAACTTCAAGTTCAGATATCTGCTTATTTGGATAATGTATTTGATGTGGGAGCTCTTATGGAAGATTCTGAAACAAAGAGTGCTGCTTTAGAACAAGTTGCAGAATTAGAAGAACAATTATCACGAGTTAATATTATTTTCATTTTTTATTTTTAAAATTTTCAATACTACTTAAAAATTTCATATTTACTATTTATAAAATTTTATGCTTCTTCAAACAATCAATTTTACATAATTAAAAGTTGAATTACGAAACTTTTTACTAATATATATATATACATTTTTAAAGGCAAATGAACAGATACAAGAAATGGAAAATGAGCTTATGGCTCGATTAGGTAAATACATTTTTTAAATGTCATTTTATTTATTAATTATTTTTATAACTAAATAAGTTATTTGCTAACGTATTTTTTTCTTTTGCAAATAAATTTAAAATTAAAGACTTTAATTATATATATATTTAACTGATTGCTTTTTTCAGTTGAGTTAGAGACACACTTAGAATGCTTAGATGCAGTCACCAAAGAAAGAAACGAACTTTTAGTAAGTAAAATTTTCAATGAGTTACAAAAAAATACCATATTTTAATATTTTTAATTATTAATTTTAATAATATTACTTGAAAGTTAAAGTTATTAGTTAATAGTTTAATTTTATTCTCTTATTTTAAGGAATTGCATAAAAAGACAGATGAAGAATTAAATACATTACGAAGAGCAGTTTCTCAAAAGGAAGAAGAATCAAGGCAAAGGCAGAGCATGCTTGAATCAAAAATACAAGAATTAGAAAGTAACAGTCTTCCAAGAGGTAACAAAAACTTTTAAATGCTTATTGAGTAAATATTTTTGTGTGTAAATGAATTTCACAAAATTTTAAAGACATTATATGATATACATAAACATTTCACTCAATGACTAAGAATATGAAAAGACATTTTTTATTCCATTTTATATGCATCTTTAATATATTTTATTCAGAATATGCATTGAAAATATTTCTTTCTTTCATTTTTTTTGTTTTGTTTGATTAAATGAAAGTGTAACTCACTGCTCCCATTAAAAAATTTATATGTTTTGGTACATTTAAAAAATACTATTGCTACATGCCTATAATAAATTATATACTTGAATTAATAAGATTGCACTATTATGTATAGAATGCACACCTTTTTATTTTTTACATTTGAATGATTCTAGTAATGCAAATTGGTTTGCAAAACTTAATTTTTTGCCTTTGTGTTTTTATCATTATTTAGTTTATTTTATAAAATATTAATTTAAGCATTGAACATTTTATGAAAAATATTGTAAAATGTATCCTTTTACAAATTTTTTGTAAAATGTCTATTATTTATTATTATAATTTTTTGTTTCTTACTGACTTCATTTATTTTTCCAGGGAGTTCTATAGGAGGTTCCACTATGGATGGCCGAACTTCACAAACATATCAAGTAACACCCCCTCCACCACCACCTCCTCCTCCGCCCCCACCACCACCAATGCAAGCTGTTCCTCCTCCACCACCTCCACCACAAATGTTTAAAACTCCACCAGGTCCTCCTCCTATGCCTGGTATGATGCAGGCTCCTCATGATGGTAATAAACTTTTGCATTTTATTGTATAAATTATACCTGTTTATATTGCTATCTTCCAGTGATTCTGATTTTCCCTCTTCATTTTTTAGCCATGACAATAAAAAGAAAATTCCAAACCAAATATAAACTGCCAACCCTTAATTGGATAGCACTCAAGCCTAACCAAGTTAAAGGGACAATTTTCAGTGAACTTGATGATGACAAACTTCATAATGTAAGTAACACTAATATGTAATGATTGACCAAATTTCTATCATACAATTCATCTTTAAATAAATATATTATTAATGTCTTATGAGTAAGTGATTTTTTTTAAATATAAATATTTGACTTTTATGTAGTTTTTTTTTTATTGCTAAAAATCTTTTTTTAGTACTTTCTTTGGTTATATCTTTACTTCATTTTTCTTTTGTAATTAATTGAATTATTAAATTACAATTTGTGAAAGTCCTTAAATGTGCCAAAAACTTTAAATTTATGAGCAGTTACCCGTGGTAAATGAAATTTATATTATTTTTTGTTTTAGGTCATTGATTTTGCAGAATTTGAAGAACATTTTAAATTGGGAATCCAAGGAGGTTTTTCAGATCGTAATGAAGATATCAACGGCAGTAAAAGATTTAAGGTAATTTTGATTTTAGAGAAATGGTGTGTTACTTTTCTGCCTGGAAACAGAATTCCATCGTTCAAAAAATTTTAAAGTTGAGATTTTAAATCAAAGAAATTTTTTAAGTTAAATTTTTAACTGTGTCTAACATTTCCTTTGAATAAATAATGTAAAAATAATTCAGCTAAAGAGACTAGTTTTATTCAAAATTTATGTAATCTTCAGTGTGAGGTTTATCATCTTTATAACACAATCTGAATACTATTGATTAGGCTGTTACAGTGTCACTATTAAAAAAAAAATATTTTTTTTTTTATCTTACTGGTATTAGTGAAGTTGAAAACAGAAAATTTTATTCTCTATTATTTCATTGATTTATTTGGATTAAAAATAAGGAAATTTCAGTTTTGGAATTCATAGAAATATATAAACTTATTTTTCCCATTGCTAGAAATAATTAATGTTGAAAAAGGTGTAAATGGGTATGTTCATAATGATTGGTGTTGAAAAATGAAGGCCCGAATTTTGTTTTTTGTTCTTAAAAAAGATAAATTACAGCCAGAATGGAAAAAGCCTTTATGGAAGTATTGTAAGGATAGCATTTAGCAAAAAAATAAATAAATAAAAATAAAATAAATAAGTGACTACTTAGTTTAAAATGTCTTACAGATTTTTTCCAGACCAACTCTAATAATTCCCAAACTTTACATTCATTTGAGCTACAATCACAATTTTCATTGCTCTTTTGAATTAAAACACTTATACATTAGTTCCAAAAAATAATAGCTCACTCAGATATTAACTAATGATAAATTTGCTTTATTAATGTTAAAGATGGTAATAAAACAAAGAATATAATGAATTTATATTCATGCACAGGGAATTTAATGTCTTAAAAAAATGTTGTTTGAAAACATAAATTTTCAATTGTTTTCATAAAAACTACAGTATAAAGCTTATAGTTGAATGTGTTCTTTCAAAAGTAGGAATGATGTTATTATCATATGATAGGTTGTGATGTTTAACATTGTCCTGTCTCTAATTTCTTAAGTAAGCAGAAATTATCTGTAGAAATAAGGGGAAAAAATTATGTCTTTAGCCTTTGTTAAAAAATTTTGTTGTACAAAGGAAACTAATTTTTGTAAGAAAAAATTAATTTTTTTGAAAGCTAATTTATATTGCTAATTAATCATATTGTTATATAGCACAAAACTAGTAATCAGTCATAACAATTATATAAAAATGAACATGAACTGTTTTTTTTATTTAATTTTTATTTTTATTAAAGTTCATTTTCCTTGTAGGTACCTGAAAAAGTTACTCTGTTAGAGCATAATAGATTAAGGAATATGGCTATTTCAAGGCGGAAAGTTGAACTTCCATGTGATGTAGTGGTGAAAGCTATTAATGCTTTAGATTTGACTACTCTTTCTCAGGAGTATGTTGAAATACTTCTTCGAATGGTGCCAACAGAAGCTGAGGTATTATCATTGAAGTCTCTTTAACTTAACCTACCATAATATAGTCGAAATAAATGCCATTCATAATTGCTTTTTTAACATTTTTTTTCATTTGTTTGTTACAGATGAAAGCATATAAAGAATATGAAAGAAATCGAAAGTCTGTTGATGCTTTAACTGATGAAGATAAGTTTCTTTTCCAGGTTGGTTGTCTTTTCAGTTTGATACTTTTTTTTTGTTAAATAAATTTGAATGTTAATTGAATGCTTTTTATTATATTTATTTTAATTTTGTTTAAATCTTATTTTTAGCTGTCAAAAGTCGAAAGGTTATCCCAGAAACTGAATATAATGAGTTACATGGCTGGTTTTACTGAAAATATACAGCTTATTACACCAGTAAGTAAATTAATCAACGAGTTAGTAATAATAAAAACTTATTTGATTTTAAAATATTTTAAGTTAATTTTTTACTAGATTAAGTTAAAGAGAATTTCATTGGCACCATTCCATTGTTCAAATGGATATTTTTGCATGCATGTTTAGAAATATCTGCCAAAAATCCTCCTACATCTATGCATGCATTCATGTATTTATACAAATTATTTTAATGAACTCTTCATTGTTCAACAGTGTTGTAGTGACTTGTCATATGCCTAATTACTAAGTATAGATAATTTTTTTTTTATTTTGTTTTCACATTTAAGTCATGCAAAAAGGCTAATTTTATCTAGCAACACAATATGTTTATACGATGTCACATTCAGTAATGAAATAAGCTTTATATAATATTAAAACTCTGAAGCAAATAGTAGTGTAAAAGATATTCTTTAAGACTTCCATTTAAAAATCACTTTTTCTTTTTAATAGAATATAAATGCTATTATAAGTGCATCTCGATCAATCAAGAATTCTAAAAAGATTAAAAGGCTACTTGAGGTATGTATCGTACACTTTTTGCTTAATTTAATCACTTTTAAGTTTTATGATTATTGCATTACATAATTATTAATGTCTTACTTTTTAATTAAATTTTTATATTGGTTTCTATTAAATTAATTTCAAATAAATATGTAATATGTTTGCAGCAGTGATTTTAGTTTTTTGCATTTTAACTAAGGAAATATTTTATTGCAATGTTTTATACTGCATGAAATTATAAATAAAAATATCAATGCTTTTAACATAGAATATATTAAATTATATTTCTTTTACAGTACGATTTTACTGGGTAATAATCTGATTGCAAATTTTTAGGATAAAAAAAAACAAATGTTTGCATAAATCTGTTATTTTACATTATTAACTTTTCAAGTGATCTTTTTTCAATTTGAAGAATTTTGAAAAAATGTAATTTGTTTTCTTAAATGCTTTATGATCTATTGCTGAGTATAAGTCTTCATGCAATAAAATGTAGAATTGCAAATTTAAAAGTATTTATCAATATTAATTTAAATTGTATTTACCTATAACTTTTAGATTTTCATCTGCCAATATTGGCCTGAAAACAAGACCTTTTTTTTAGTAGAATTTAATTTGAAAAAAAATGCATTATAACATCATGTTCTAAATAAATATTAATTTAATTAGAGTTATATTTATTTAAAACAGGATTAATTGATTTTTAAAATTTAGGTTCCTTAAAAGATTTTATTATAATTCAAAATGTAATTTTATCACTTAAATTATATAAATGCATTGTTTTTCATGAAAGCTGATATTATGCATAAGATGTTGTAAAATTTTATTCTCCACCACAATCCTAGTGTCCTACTTATCAAAGAATGGCCCAGTTAAATTTATTTCTGCATTTAATTCCCAACTCGTGGTTTCTTTGCAATAAACCACAATCCTCTTTGAACTATTGCTTCTAATCAAATCAGTTCTTGTGTTACTAAGAAATAATTCTTTCGTAATTAATAAAGCAATTTTCTCTCAGGATCTTGTTCATTTATTAAACCAAAACTAAAATGTGCATAATGTAAATGTTTCCTGCAAAAATTTGAATTAAGTGTTACTTTATTCAAAGTACTTAACATTTTAAAACTATCATATAAATAATTTCTTATTAATTTTATCTTATAAATAATCGATTTTTAAAATGAGTTTGTATCCTTAAAACAATATTGGAATGTTCATTAAAAGTATAAAATGCTTAAAAAGTGAGCTAATACTTTTTAATGAATTGATTCTAAAATGTCACTAAAATTTATGTAATTAAGAGTATATATGAATGATCTAGAAGAAAAATATATCTTTCGTTGTGAGAAAAAAGTTTAATCACTTCTACATCTCATAACTTTTATTCATTATTTTATAATTGCTATCTATATGTTAATTGTTAATAATACTTTAGACATGTTCTTATTGTCTTTAGTTGTAGATATAAATGTCATGATAATAAGCAATCTTCTATTAATGTTACACTTACAAATTTTTCCCAATATTGATGTATCATTGTTTTTTTACTGAAGTTGAAAAGATTCATCTAAAATTGTTGGTTGTTTTTGTTGACAATTATTATTAAAATAAGTAAATATTCTTTAAGTTCACTTTTAATTGTGTTGTATTTTATATTTCAATTTCTAGTATCATTAATTCTTTAAACTATACACACATACTAATGTCTAGATATCGCAAGTAAATGAAAAATATTTTTTATTAGAAATTGTGTTTCAGTCATAATTATTAAATGTTCTATTGTTTTATTTAAAAAGTATTTTATTTTTTTAAATTATTATATTTTATTCTTAACAGTGCAGCTATTTGTTCAAGTAAGTACATATAAATTATGCATTGTAGTTGGCATGCCTGCAAGTATTTGTAATTGCATTTGATGCCTGCTACAATTATCAGTTTAGCATTGATAATGTGAAATATTCAGTTTATAAAGTTATTTATATTTTTAATGTAATGTATGCATGATGTGGTTTTTATCCTTAAAATTTGAGATATTTTTCATAAATTTATATGGTGTTTAATTCCCTTTTTTTTTTTTTTTTTTTTTCATTCTAAAACTGTGTCATACTTTGGTTTCTTATACTATGTTGATCTCTTTATTTTGTCTAAAGCTTAGCATATTGTGAATGAACTTTTAAGTCCCCAACTTATGAAAACGTAATAATTGCTTGTTTTTAAGAAAAATTATTTTTATAATTTAATGCAAGCTTTAATCTCTCATAGTTTTGATTTTCTATAAGCATACCATTTTAGACCTATTTTAGAAATAATTTCTTGATAATATATCTTATATTACTTTCACATTGATAAATGTTTCATTCTGCGTTGATTGTTGTAAATTGTGATTTTCTTTTTGAAATGCTTCAATAACTATTGATAATTTATTATGTTACTTTTACTT
This sequence comes from Latrodectus geometricus, assembly GCA_026290005.1. Taxonomy (NCBI): domain Eukaryota; kingdom Metazoa; phylum Arthropoda; class Arachnida; order Araneae; family Theridiidae; genus Latrodectus; species Latrodectus geometricus. The sequence continues at coordinate 66,885 of JAPDSC010124758.1, read as the reverse complement.
ACTACTATAATCAATGCATGATTTAATTTAGGAGTATCATTTAAAAATAAAATTTATGTAACATTAATTGTTTAATAAACAATTTTTACCGTGACTCTTTGTTACTTCAACTATTTTAAAGAATGTTAATTGAAACTATGTTAAACATTCTTATAATTTTATTGGGAATAATAGTCAAAATTTGGATTAATTTATAAAGTTTTGAATGGAATGAAAATTAATTTAGCAGCTTTTAATTTATTAATAGACTAAATAACTCTAATTTAATAAAATTATTAATGAAATGGTTTTTTACACTTGGTCAAAAAACAATGTTATTAGATAGATAAAATTACTTATGATGTTAATGGGTTTATTATAGTTTTTCAATATTCTGAGCATTTTCATGCAAGAAGAGATTATAAATAAACGTAAAGAGAAATGTTACATTTTTATTTGCTTTATGGGCAGTTTATTATTGTGATCAGTATATTTTATTGGAAGTTCTCTTTTAAAAAAATCAGACAGCTCTTCTAAATAGGTATCTTTGAACTGGAATGGAAGATGATGCAAGAAAATTAAATTTCTGGCATCTGTAAATTTGTTTTGAATTACCATAATTAAAATCTAAAATTAAGACTCTTATTTAATATAATTTTTATATGTGATTTTATAGCTCCTTTTAATATCCTTTAGTTAATAAAAATTTTCTTTTGGTTTTGCTTCTAAGTGGAACTATCAAATTTTTGATATATTGATTTTTAATTCTTAAAGATGAATATTTTTATAAAAAGTTATTTAATATAAAATTTTAATGTAAATTATATGTTGTTTTTAGGATTTGGAAATATATACTGTAGACAGTCACAGCTGCTAAATATTGTATAGAAATTTTACAAAAAAATCAGTGTTAGAATTCATATTTCTCTATGAGGATAAATCTTCTCATTTAGCAAAACTGAATGTTGATTTTTTTTTGTTTGTTTAGAAACACATCTAATTAATACAACGCCTACTTTATTAACCTGATAAGCATTTGGCTTATTTTAATATATAAATATATAGCTTTCATTCAGAAGGTGAGCATGATGCCCTGTCAAGTTCATTTTCCAAATGAATATTTTATTGATTCAAAGAAAACATGGTTTATGCTTTTAATCTTTAGAAAATTCACCTATAGAACTGCACTGATAAAATTTATTCATTTATTTTAGATAACTTAAGTTTTTGAAGTTAGGTTATCTCAAAAATTTTACAGTGATCTTCATAAGCTACTCTCAACTTGTTAAAATAAGTGACTTACTTAAAATTAATTCTTTAATTTTTTCAATTCTTTAGGTTATTTTGGCTTTTGGAAACTACATGAATAGCTCAAAGCGTGGTCCTGCTTATGGTTTCAAATTGCAAAGCTTAGATATGGTATGTAATTTCATAATGAAAATTAAACTTATCTTGTTTAATGTTTTAATGTGTTTAGTTCCTGAAAATCTCTGATATGATAAATTGTATAGTTTTGACAGTTATAATGCACTCATAGGTTTGTCTATAAGTTTTCAATTTTTATGTATTATCTGTTTTAAATTTGTAAGTTAAATTAAAAAAGAGAAAAAATTTGAATATACCTTTATCATATAGCTTTAGATAAAATCAATATAATTGTAATAATAGGAAAGTAAAACTGAAAGTGGATTACCATGCTTAAAGTTTAAATTGTGTTAATTATTATTTTTTAATTGTTTTCAATACAGTCTATAATTTTATCAATGTACTTTCAAGTATATCTAATTATGCAAAAAAATCTAGTTTGTTTTAAAAAATGTTTCAGCTCATATGTGTGTGTTCTTCTAGAATAATACATTCATAGAAATTATCTTCCAAAAATAAGAATATATTTTCTATTAATAGAAAAGCTTTTAAATCAGATAGAAGGTGGAACAAAATCAGGAAAATAATATATATTATAATTAAATTTTTCTTTTACATTTATTTAGAAAAGCACCACCTCGTCCAACTAGAGTTGGTATCTTTTATTTTAAAATCTAGTTCCAAGTGCTTTGAATTTCGATTCTGTCTTTAGTCTCTTAAGTCAGTGTTTCTCAACCTTTTAGTATTCACGGCCCAATTTTCAATCATAATTTTCATCGCGCCCCTCCTCCCCACCGCATACAAAAAAATATATACAATAATAATGTATTTTGAGTATTTTGGCGCTAAACTTACACTACAACCTTAATTTTAAACTTTACAAATTACCAAGAATACCAAAATTTATTGACATTTTGCAACACCGATCCTCAGCATTGAAAAAATAAGAATCCTATACTTTTTTATTGCTCTTGCGTCCCGCTATGTCTCGGCATTCTCACGGTTTCGCGAGAAGTTTGGAGTTGTCTGGAATTTGTCTGGTCAGCAAAAAATTAAGCTAGGAGCATGCGCAGATGTGAACAAATGTTTTCTCATAGGGAGAAGAGAAAGTTATATGACTCCAATTTCTATTCCAGACAATCTCATTCGAATTGATCCTTCTATCGCTATTGAATCTATTCTGGATGTGTATATTATATATATTTTCGTGCAATTGCAATTCACCGTAATAAATATTCACGGCAGCAGACTTATGCAGAATCATGGATAAATTTTTAAGCAGGCGTAAGCGAGCATTAGACGATAGACAAGCATCAACAAGTACACAGATGAGCGTGGTTCCGAAAATAAAATCAAGAAAATATTCTCAAGAATACTTAAATTTTGGGTTCATTAGTACTGAAGTAAATGAAGAAGAAAGGCCCCTGTTTATCATTTGCTCAAAAATGTTGGTGGCAGACAGCATGAAACCTAATAAACTTAAACGACATTTGGAAACGCTTCATAGTGAGTACGTAAACAAACCCAGAGAATTCTTCGAATTAAAATTAAAATCATATGAAAAGCAAAAATCATTGTTTAAAAAAACTTTGTCTGTGAATGAAAAAGCTTTAATTGCCTCTTACAAAGTTTCACATAAAATAGTCAGATGTAAAAAGCCTCACACCATTGGTGAAGATCTTATTTTGCCAGCCGCGATTGATATTGTAGAAATTATGTTTGGAGATAATTTTGCAAATTAAATGCAGTCTATACCTCTTTCAAATGATAATGTTGCCCGTCGAATTGCTGATATAGCTGAAGATGTAGAGTGTCAGCTTTTGTCGAAGTTGAGTTACAAATTGTTTTCAATACAACTCGATGAGGCAACAGATAGTAATAAAGATGCTCATTTCATTGCCTATGTTAGATTTTGTGGTGAGTCAGTAGTAGAAGAGTTACTTTTCTGCAAACCAATAGAACTCAAAGCAACAGCACTCGCTTTATTTGCTATCTTAAATGATTTTTTAAACGAGGCAAACATAGAATGGAAAAATTGCATCGGAATATGCACGGATAGTGCTCGTTCTATGTTAGGAAGATTCCAAAGTATTCAAGCACTTGTGAAACAAAAATCGCCACAGTGCGTCTGGACACATTGCATGATCCACAGAGAAGCTTTGGCTTCCAAAGAAATGAGTCCTGGTTTGAATATTGTGTTAACTACGGTTGTAACCGTAGTAAATTATATAAAAATGAGACCCCTGAAATCAAGAATCTTTTCCGCACTTTGTAAAGACATGGGTGCAGTACATTCAGTGTTACTATTTTATTGCGAGGCAAGATGGTTATCACGAGGGAAATTTTTGCAGTGTGTTTATGAATAAAGAGAAGAAATCGCCGTTTTCCTAGAGGAGGAAAACAGACCGGAAGCTGAGAATTTTCGCAAAAGTTTATTTGTGTTGAAATTGAGCTACATGGTCGACATATTCGAGAAATTAAATAACTTGAATCTTCAACTGAAAGGAGCAAATACACATATATTGGATACGAGTGATAAAGTTAATGCTTTTTGTAGGAAATTGGAATTGTGGAGCAGAAATTTAAAGCAAGAAAATTTAACAATGTTTGCAAATTTGAATGATTATATTAAAACTTACAAGGCTGAAGAGCAACATGTAAAAGTTGTTTTTGTAACCATTGAAAATCATTTAGCAATGCTAGCAAAGAATTTTAAAAAGTACTTTCTTGCTGAAGACAAACTGATATCAAGTTACAATTGGGTGAGGGATCCATTTCAAAATTCTCCCGAAGGACTCTCAATCGAAGAGGAAGAAACCTTCATAGACTTCACGGCAAGCGGTGAAACCAAAAGACAATTGAGTAATAAATCACTCTTTGAATTTTGGGCAGGAGTGGATGATGAGTTTTCTGCACTAAAAACAAGGACATTTCGCATTCTACTACCATTTTCAACATCTTCCCTTTGTGAAACTGGATTTTCTGCAATGGCTTCTTTGAAGACAAAATATAGATCTCAGCTAAATATAGAAAAAGAACTGACAGTGTCTATTTCTAATATTAAACCTACTTCGAAAAACTTTGCTCTGAAAGACAGGCATTGAAAGGAAGTCACTAATAATTATTAAATTTGTTTTTAATTTAGTAAGTTGTTTTAATTTAATAAGTTAATTATTAAATATGTCAAAATGTATTTTGTTTTGTATGTGTGTGTGTTCTTTCCTTTCAGTCACTCAATCAATTTTTTAAATAACATTTTCTCTTGGATATGCTCGCCCCCCCCCCATTAGTGTGCTCGCGACCCCCTAGGGGGGCGCGCCCCACAGGTTGAGAATCACTGTTGTAATTAATAATTGTCTTTATAATTGTGAATCGTATAATCATTTATTTAAAAAAATTATCCTGAAATTAGAATAATTGAGTTATTTCTTCAGAATTTAAATATTTTAGTAAAAATTATGTAAACATTTGTTTTGGCTTTTTAAATACAAGCTTTTTTGCTGTGTACTATATTTATTGTTTCATAAGACATTGTCAAATATTTATTTTATATATTTATCTTACCTATACATAGCTTTAAAAAGTAATACTTAAAACTTGTAGAATGAATATGAACTTTTTTCCAGCTTGCAGATACTAAAACAGCAGATAGGAAGATCACTCTTCTTCATTATATAGCTGAAACAGTTCAACAGAAGTTTCCAGATATATCAAACTTTGATAATGATTTAAGATTCTTAGAGAAAGCTGCATCAGGTAAGATATTCTGTAAAAATGTATCTTTTATGTTGAATAATTTTTATTGTCATTCAAATTAAACTATTTCATTTTTTCAGTTTCAATGGAAAACATTATTACTGATGTTCATGAATTAGAGAAAGGAATGGATTTATGTAAAAAAGAAATGCAGTTGAGACGAGATGCTCGAGATGCTGCTGTTTTAAAAGAATTTTTAAGTAACTCAGAAGATTCTTTGCGAAAGTTAAAAGAAGGAGCAAAAACAGCTCAAGTAAATATTACTTTCATTTAAAAATGAACCAGTTAAAAAAATTTTTACAATTGATGGGTTATGTTTAAATGTAAACATTTAAATTTTTTGTAGGAAGCCTATTCTGACTGTGTGCAATATTTTGGTGATAGTGTTCGTTCTATTGCTGCCAATACTTTTTTCTCGCTTTTTGTACGCTTCACTAAAGCATATAAGGTAAGCTGAACTGATTTTAATTATTGATCTGTAAAAGTTATTTTTCAAACTATTTCAAATGTGTTTGTCTGATTTTAATCAAAATTAGTTTTTGTAAATCTGTTAATTGCAAATTTCAGAACAAAATTTGGTGGTAAAAGCACCAAATAGAAATTGATATATCAATAATCATATAAAAAATTATATCAAAAACAATGTTTTAAATTAGTTCAATGATATTTATTATCATTTCTCCCATTATTTTGCATTTTCTTTATGTGGTTTGCTCTCTTGACATTCTTTTTCCTGGCATTTTGAAAAACTGATTTTGCAGCATAAAGCTCTCTATTTTAAATGCTTAATTAATAGCATTTTTGTTTACCGCTAAAAATATATTGAGATTGAAAGTAGTAATAAACAATTTTTGCAGCTATATATTTTGTTAAAAACTACTTTATATCAACAAAATATTTTTAAATTGTGAACATAAAAAATATTGAATAGTTTACATTATCTAATCTATCTATATTTGCTTCATTGAATATTTTTAATCAATTAATTAAAAAAAAGTAAATTGTTTGTGCACTTGTTATATATAAAAAGAATAATTATAACTTAAATAATTATGACATTGTAAATTTATATTAAAATTTATAATGTGAAAATGCCAAAAAAAAAAAAAAAAAAAATAATAATAATAATAAGTAAAAGCAAACAAAGTTTGCTTGCTAAAAAAAAATTTCAGGAATTTTATGAAGCTAGAGTATGAGCTATTATTTAGAGTGTTTATAAACAATTAAATGAAAACAACAAAATGAATAAAATTATAATAAAATATTAGATTTTAATAAACTGTAGGAGTATGCTATTAATGATTGTAAAAAGTATTCATAAAAACAATGCATTAATTGATATCTTCTTTTTAATCAAATATTTATAAATTTAAAAAAAGCTTTATTTTACTATTTTTTTTCTATTTAATGTTTAATACTAAAATAATAATTTTACATCAATGATTTTTTGATTCATTCCAATTATTTGTTATTAATCATTTCATTGTATTATACCAATTATTTCAATGTTAAGTTTTTCCTGTATACCATTTATTTTAAGCAATATATTTTGTAATTGCTGAAAACAAATTTAAAAGAAAAAGTTAAACACAATTATAGAGATGTGAAATGCACTAAACAATTTCATGTAAGTTGGTATTAGTGCATTTTAATAATCTGGGAAATTAATTTTTCCCTTTTTTTTTTTTTTTTTTTTTTTTTGGAACTCTCACCACTCATACATGCTTGGTAATCATAATAACTAACACACCAGCTGCCAGTAGTAGTCCATTTGAATGATTGAAAGTTGTAAAATAAGTTTTACGTATAAGTGTCTTATCTTAGAAATCAGTACTGGATTAAACACAGATGGAGGATATAAAATTGGGAAATTTTCTGATTTCATAATTTTATTTTACCGCTATAGATACTTTTTAATTTAAACTAATTAAAAGAGATATTTAGGGGAAAACATTTATGTGTGTTTGGTTTACTTCAATTTAATTTATTGTGATACATGTATTTTATTTTTGCTTTTATATATATTTTCTAGGAAAATGAGCATTTATCTGTTTAAGGTAACCAATTAGTTCTTAATGTTTTTAATGACAAAAAGGAAAATTATGTACACCATGTGCAGCATATTTTTAATCCTTGAATATTATATTACTCTGATGGAGTTATCTCCATTTGCACTCAGTACCTTCTGCCAAATGTGTCTTTGGCTGTGCAATTCCTTTGCGGTAAAACTTGGAATGTGTTTTGGATGCAAAGGAGTCTAAAAATACTTGGCCCTGCTCTGCTTTATTGGCTTCAATCTTAATGCAAATTTTTTTAATTATTAACATCCATTTACTCCAAACACTTGACATGACTGATTGACTGAATTGATGCATTCATTGATAACCATTTGATTTGATGTTGTAAAGTAAACACTTAATGAATCTTTAGAAATTTGTATTTCTCTTTGCTCCTATGTGAACTATGAAAATGCATGGTTGGCCTGCTTTTGTTGACAAGTCTTCTTACTGTTGACATTTTTTAAGGCACATATACAATGATTCGCATATTCTTACTTTCTTTAATGACAAATCGAAAGCGACTAAAATATTATTGGTTACCATATGTATAGTGATGTATTGCAATGATTAATTTCTCTACAAAGTTTTTTATTTTTGTGATGTGTATAAGGCCTATATATTTGATTTAAAAAAAAATTATTGAAAAGTAGTCAAAGAATTATAATTGAAGATCTCGAGAAACTTAAAATGCATTTCTGTTTTGACTTAAGTTATGTATTAATTTTTCATATTAAATTTCATTATTTCAAAATTATAAATGTTCTGATTTATTTATCCATTTAAAAACATATTTTTATGAAAAAATGTAATGTGTGAGATTTGATTTGTTTCTCTAATGAATATTTGTAATAAAATTTTTATTTTTTCCACTTATTTGCTTCTGTGACAGTTTTCATGAGAATAATCTTATTTTCATCAATGTTTTATGTATAAAATTATTAGTTTTTTCTCCAAGACTTAACTAAATGTAAAATAATTGTTATTTTGTATTTTCCATTTAGCAAGCTGAATTGGAAAATGAAGCAAGAAAAAGGCAAGAAGCAGCTGCAAGAGAAAGTGAAAAATTGGCTGCTGAAAATGTTTCAAAAAGAAACAGCCTAAATTCTAGAAAAAATAATCAAGTAGGTTTAATAAGTAACAGGTGACGTTGATATTATAGGTATGATTAAATAAAATATATTTTAAAATCCTTACTTTTATAATTTGAGAAAATTCTAGAATATATTTTGTTTTCATTTTTATGTGAATAGGAGAAACATATCAAATGAGCCAAATGTACACAGATTTATATTAGCATGGTTTATATTTTTTATTCTAATTTATGTATGCTTAAAGAACTTAATCATTATTCCACTGTGTTAAAGAGTAATATAGTTTTGTGTAAACATGCTCATTATTTATTGAGTTTCAATTTTTTTCAACATAATATAAAAAAAAGAAAGTTAAGTGTAAAAAAGTACTTATTTATATTATTATTTGCATGCAGAGTCACAGAATGTGTAAAATATTTAATGCATGATTTTTTAAAATTTTATTTATTTATTCTGCTTCATTTATTGTTCTCGAGTAAATAGATAAGTGAAATTTGAAACCCTTATAATGATATCTGTATTTAGCTTAATAAAGTTTTAAAAACTCTTAATTTATAAACATTAAAGATATGACATTTAATTTATACATAAACAAAAAAAATTTGTGCATAAATTAAAAAATATTTAAATTGGATTCAACAGGGTTGATGGCTAACTGACATTTTTTCCCTTATCTCTGGAATTTTGAAACTGATACTTTTTACTGGAAATTTTAATTTCTTCTGTAGATATTTGTTAAGAAATTTTACATTAATTTTTTGAATTTTTATTATTTTATTTATTTATTTATTTCAAGTTTTCAACAACATTGACTGAGAAAAATGATTTTTTTTTTTTTATCCTCATTGGACGTAAGCAAAATTAATTGAAAAATAAAAGGTGCCAACTATAGTAGTTTAGTTATAAAAATGTACTAATTTTAGTTAAATCCTGTGTGATTTTGCAGTAGAATGTATTTACAATATTTGTTTAATTAATCTGAAAATGTAAAAATTTTCTCTCCAATTTCTTGAAGTTATTGATTGGCACTCATGATTACATGCTTCTTTTATGTATACAGATCTAAGGAAAAGAACAAAATGATTTATATTGTTTAATGTATTTTAAAAAGTTCACAATTTTTATTTAGATGGTATCAATTTCTTAAAATCTATTTCTAATCATTTTTAATTTAATTTGATTTTGTTTAATGATAAAATTTGGAAAAAGATTTCTTGAAGTTACTTATTCTCTAGATGTCTGACACGTCTGATTTTTATAAATTTCTAACTTTGTATTTCAATTATAGAAAAAAAAATTTATAATTATGTATTTTGTACATAAATCCAGATCATAATTTCACAAATCTCTAATGTAAATTTAAAAAATACTATATTAATAAATTGAGAAAAATTTAGAGGAGAATTAGAATTTAATAAATAAGTTTTTTTATGGTGATTAATCTGCAATTTTCTTGAATAATTAAAAATATGTAGTTTGAATTGATTATCTTAGTATAATTTTTTAATTGAACAATATAGTTTTAGACTGAAGAAAACACCTGCTCTAAATTTGTTAAAATTTATCATGAATTTGTGAAATGTTAGATGAAGTCATAATATGATTTATTCGTCTAAAATATTTTCCAGATATTTCCTTTTTGGCTTTTGCAATGTATTTTCTTCTTGCAGGAAGCTGTGATTAATGAATTAAAAAGCAAAACCAGACAAGTGAAAGAAACTCGATTATTGAAACAAGATGAAGTTTATCATGGAGCACTAGAGGACATTTTATTAGGTAAACTATGTTCCTGTGCATATGTGATGAAATACAATTTTTTAATTTTCTTTTTTCATTGTTTTAACAGTATGTATTTTATTTGTTTTGATTTTCTTTCCTCCTGTTTAAAATCCGGGTTTTTTTTTTTTTTTAAGTCTAATCATAAATTTTATAATACTTTGCTTTTCAGAATAGTTTTTTGAATTTTATTTTTTAATTATGTAATTAATATAAAATAAAGAGCAAATAATAATAAATTTCTCATGTTTTGAAATATTAGCTTAATTAACAAAGCTACAAAAATGACAGCTAAGAATTTATTTTTCTTTTAATAATTTTCCCTTCATTCACAATTTATGGTCTGAAGTACATTGGATTTGCATTTCTTGGTTTCATTTACTTTGTTACTATGTCTTAGATATAAATAATGAAAAAATTTGATTGCATGTTTTACTAATTGGTTGAATAAGCTTTGGATCATCAACTAAAATCGTCATTACCTATCTTTTTTGTTAGTGATCTCTTGACCTCAGTTTCTGAAAATTCCAAAATAAAGGACATATTGCTTGCATTTAAAATCTCTAATACATCATTCCAACATATATTAGACTCTATGTATAATAAAGTTATAAAAATTATCAGAAATTGTAATTTAAACAAATAAAATTGTACTTATGAGATTAGTTACTGGCAGCAAGTTAAAAAAAATCATTGTTTTATAGAACACCTTAATAACATTTTTTAATGATGTAAATAAATATTTTTTCCGTTTGTCTGAGATGGAATTGAAAGTGTCTGCAATGATTGTAATGACACAGGAAATTCAGTTTACATCAGGAAATTGATCTCTGGCTAACTTGAAATAGGTTATTTTTCTGTTTGAAATTTTGATTACATTACTTGGAATTAATTTAAATAGTAATAACTGCTGATTTGAACTTAAAGCAAAGTTGTTTATGGCATGATGCTCATTGTTTTGGAATCCTGCTTGCTTGAAAAAAAGAGTCATGTATTCTTTCAAATTTTTTAAAAATTGTCAACTATCCCTAACTGCTAAGGATAAAAAAAAAAATGTATACATATTAGATTCTTTTTTTGTGTTCAATAGTATTTTTTATTATCATTGTAATTATTTCTTAATAATATTTTCTATTCGTTCCATTTCGAAAGTTCAAAAGTTTTGCCATTGCAGTCAACTTGTCTCTACTGTTTTCTAATATATTAATATTTAATAACTTCATAGCTAAAGAAAGCTTTCAAGCATTCCATATCTTATTCTATTTGTTTAAATAGATCGATTTGCCATAAACAGCTTTTATAATTTTAAAATAAAAGTTTTGAGCAAAAATAAACAAATATTAAATATGTTGTTTTACTAGTTGAAATTTTTTTTTTTTACCTTAAGTCAGGTACATGTTTTCCTCTGGACGCTTACAAAAGTCAAAAGTTGGTTAGCTTAACCAATTAGTTCCTGTATATTTGGTTGGAAAAAAGAAATCTATCTTCATGTTGAACATCAACACTTTATTTAACATATTTTTAAACTATAGCTGGATGGTTAGTACTCTTGCTTTTGATTTTATAGTTTGGGTTTGAACCCCACATTGGCTATGGATATTTGTAGTGGTTCAGAATCTTCTTTAAATTATTCCTCCATGACTAATTAGCCTTCATATGAAAAAATTGACCATTGAACAGCAAGCAAACCAAGAACTTCTCGGAAGTTTTGGCCTTTTATCTAAAATTAACTGATTTTTTTTTTTTTTTTTTTTTTGATGATTTCCATTTTTAATAGGTAACTTATAACTAAATAGATTAAATATTATACCAGTAAAATGTTTTTAGCACAAAATGTCATCTTTCCAACTACTATAAATCTGAAATTGTTTGATCATTACTTTGTGAGATCTCAATCACTACAATTTTCTGCTGAAAAAATTGATTTCTTCTTCCCAAGCTAATATAATTTTGTATTTAAATATATTTAACCTTTTGCAAAAGAAATTTTATATAGCTATTTGTAATGAACAGATGTTTTCAACAGTTTTTATAACATATTTCAGTGCTACAAATATGTATTTAGTTATCCATTTATTCTTTATTTGTCGTTATTCTAATTTTGTACATCTGATTTAATTACTCAACCATTCACCTCTGTAATATTATAGAAATTAAATAATTCTATTTTTTATTTCTACAAAAATTAAAACATTTACTCCATAATAGATATAAATCTTTAAGTTCAATGCACAAAATATGTTATTTATAACAAATAGATAGTTATTACAATCATTCAAATGCTATCTTGAAACAAATATTTTTAGGATTAGGAAGCGGTAATGCATTATAAACAAGTTAAATAGAGAGAAAAAATATTATAATTTATATTAACTATGAATAATTTATTAGGTCTTAAAAGTGAACCATACAGACGTGCTGATGCTGTGAGAAGAAGTCAGCGACGAAGACAAGAAAACATACGATTGTCACATACAATGGATGAACTGGACTTCTAGACTAACATTTTATATGAATTATTTAGTTGAAATGATTCATTTTGTGCCATTTTTCATATTTATGTTGCAAATAGCTAGTGTTAGCTGTAATGATTTTGACTGCCTCTTTTTGGAAGGCTATAACATACCTATTATGATAATACCAATTGATGATTTTTTTAGAACATCTTTATTTTTCTCTTAATTTTCTTTTTGCAAATTTAGAATTATATTATATTAAGTCTTGAAAAATGGTTTTAATAATACTCAATTTTTTTCATTCACTGGTCTGAGTTTCATGAAAAATTTGTCATTCTTAATTGTACAGAATGATTAAATTTTAATTTATGAAAATATCTTTACATACTTTGATTTCTGAAGTGTAATGCATTCATAATTCTTTTGCTTCCTCATTCTTCTGAATAGCGTCTTAACTGTTATGCTTCTTAGCTTTTGCCAAAATATATCATAAAGTTACCTATTAAAAAGTTGACAGAATATAAATTTGTATAAAGTGTATTATGATAAAGATGATCGATAAGTGCAATTGTAAATAGCCATTTGTGTTGCAAGATTATAAATTGTTGAACTATTTTTCCATCTGTATTTGTATCATTAATACCAAGTGCCTGGAAAAATGTTCTCATAGTATATTATATATTTGTAATATATTTTTGTAAATATTGCTTTTCTTGTCATGTGGTGCTGTAATTTAATACTTTATTATGTTTAAGATAAATGTTTTTATTCGTTAGTGGATCAAAGTCAGTTTTCAGATTTAACCAAAGCTAAATTCTAACTATAAAATCTTACTGCATTAAAATGTTATTAAATTTAATACTTCATAAATAAAACTGAAATTCAATCAAATATTTTGCTCCATGAATGCAACGGTTTATTAATAGCACTAATTTAAAATAATTTTTTGTTGTGCAAATTTTTATTTAATAGCTCCGCTCAACAATTTAGACATTCCTTTGTTGCTTTACTACAACCTTTGTCAAGTGTAGTCACTAACTTTTAAGTAAAATGTTTCTTTATTACCTTAAGTTTTAAATTTATTTAATCACCTTAAATTTTTGCAATCTTTCCATTTTTTTATACACCTAAATTTTTTATAAAAACCATGTATAATTTGTGTGCATTTTCTTTGCAGTCTTCTCCAATTAATTTTCATCTATAAGATTCTTTAAAAAGGTATTTTAAATTATAAATATTAATCTTATTTGCTCCATATCCGTATTCTTATATCTGTAAATGTGTTTGCTTAAAAGATGATCTACCTCAGACAACATTTATATTTTTAATGTTAATATAAAGTATATTGTGGAATATTGTAGGAATTTTCTGATTTTAAGATTTATGCCTTTTAAAAAAAATTAAAACATACTTTTCTTTTTCTCACTTTTTCTTTTGATGTAAAATAATAAATATTTTAAAGCAAATTAAAACTAGCAATAACATTACATTTAAGATTTATTGTGTTTTGAATAATGTTGCTTTTCTTAAATTCTCAAAAAATATACATGTGTGAATAAAACTGAGCTTAGAATGGCAAAAAAATTTTAATTATTTTATTTTATTTATTATTTTGTATATTTATATTGTTATTTCATTTTGAAACTTTTATTTATCTGAATTTCAAGGCAAATCTATGGAATAAAAATTGCTGTGATAGAAAAGTGCTTTTAAAAAATTAAAAATTTCTTAATATGTTCGATTGAAAACATGATTACTGTCGTAAGTTTTGAAAAACTACCTATCCATTTTATGTTGCTGGATTTTTATATTTATTCTATTAACAATTTATTAGTAAATTATTTTTTTACTGTTTTATTAAAGTATGAAAAAAAAAATTTTTTAATATTTATTAATGATCTCTAATTAATTTTTGATAGATTACTTTTTCATTGATCTCATTAAAACTAGTTCCTTTTAATTTTTAAACCTAAATTTGTATTTCTTTTCCTGTGCATGTTTTTATTCAAGACTTATTTAAGAGTATGTGATAGTTCCAAATTATATTATTTATTCATCTATTAAGGTATATGATGTTTCGGGACCATTGTATTTTTATAATAAGTACCGATGTGAAGCTATTTTTTATTTAAATTTTTTTAACAATTTTTCATGTTTCTAGAAATTTTAAGAATGCTTATTACAATATGCTTGAAATTATTTGTTACGATTTTGATAAATTTGTAATAAAGTTTACCTTTTGACATTGTTAAATATATTTGTACAATTCTGAAAATAAATTTTTTTATATCATGCCTTCTGTTTTCTTTTACACCATTGTATCATATACTAAATATGCCATTGTATCTTGTTTCTTAAATGAAAATTGTGTTCTTTTTCTTTTTGAACAAAAATTTTAAAATTATTTATGTTTATTGAATGATTGAGTATGTACTTTATCATACAAGTTTAATGATATTTTTATGCAAAATTTAAAAATATTTTTTCGATTATTAAACAATGTGATATAAATAGTTAACTATAGTATTTGCACCCTTTCAGATTTAAGACTTTTCATTATTTTCTGCTCTTAAATAAACATCAGATTTCTTGCTTGAGAAAATGTTAATGTTATTTTCAATTTTTTTGTATGGAAGTGGTTTTCTAATTTTCTTCTTCAGTTAAGAGATTATTTTACTTCCTAATACTTTCCTTTTTATTGCTTAATAACTTTTTTAAGACCGATTTTCAAATTAAAATGTAATTATTTTGTGATATCAGGAGATTACATATATTTAAGCACATTGTACACAATTTTTATACTCACTTTATAGTTTATAATAAACTCTTATGGTGAAATCTCATTGAACAGAAGCTTCTTAAGTGGATATTTCAACAATTTAGAATAATTTTCTTCAACAAATATTTTATTTTACAAATAATCAGGTAAATTGAAATTAAATTCTGTATTTTGTTCGCACCATTCAATGTTATAATTGTACTCTTTATTGTAAAAAATATTTATATAAAATACAGGAATGAAACATTATTAGTGTACTTATATGAAATTTAGCAAAATCACTTTACTTTAGAAAATTGTAAACAACATATCAATTTGTGATAATGTTTTCAAGTTAATAATAATTTTAAAGCAATTCTTTAAATTTTAAATAAAACAATATTGGAGATTTCATTAGGGTTTATTTACTATATATATTTTTTATATTAAAATTTTTTATTATAATTATTTATTTTATATTTGGTAAAATAAACTCATCATTGTGAGAAGGGAAGTGTCTTTTAAATGATGTTTTTTAGATAAAATTGAACAGTCCAATAAAACTCAGCACGTATTTAAGAAGTTTGGTTTGTCTGTCGCTCAACAGTCATATTTTGCACATGCTGGTTGATTTGAATGGAATGACAATTTAATGAATTCCAAACCACCATAAGCATCCAAGCATGAGGTGAGATTCAAACCTGCCAACAACTCATTATCAATAGGATAAACCAACTTTGTGTAGATATTAATATGGGATTGAATTAAAATATATAACTTTTATTTGTAAAAATAATAATCAAACACTACTGACCACACAAATCGCAACATCAAGAAGAAGAAAAAATATATCATAATAAAATTCATTTTGTAGATAACATGTTGACCAAGTATCAAATGATTAAATTTATAGACTTCTATGAAGTGTGGTTCCTGCCAAAATCAGTAGCCGCTATTGTTGGCGATCACCGCTGCTACATTCCTCAGCATTGATTCAAAGAGACTGAATGTGTTCTTGGGGGTACAGCAGACCAAGCAGCTTATACACATTGAAAAAGTTTATCTGGTGTGGCAGCTGGGGATATAATCTGGGTCGATCGTTGAGCAACCATGGACCACATATTTTCTATAGGCGAAAGAACCGAAGAGTGATCCAGCCAGGGGACCAATTCAATCTGGCGATTGTTCGTTTGTTTTTGTGTGGTTTATTGGTGCAAGGTCCAATACTAGACATTTCTGCACCGTTCAATGTTTAAAACTTGAAACTCGTTAATAAAAGGCTAGTCAAATATTAAAGGTGAAGGATATTAAGAATTTAATCAAAGTTATGCAAGATTAAAATGGATAAAAATTTAAATAGAATTTAAAAAACAAATTGCCCGTAAAAATGCAAACAAATTTTTATGTGGTTTAAGCCCAATTAAATTTGTTCTTTGAAAAAATACTAAGCATAAATAATTGAAGTTAGGACAAACAATTAAAATGTGATGTATTGTATTTGGTAACTTACACATGTCACAAACTGGAGTACTCTGAGGCAAGAATCAATGCTTGTGTGTAAATCAAGTATATCCATTGCAAAGGCGTGTAAGTTTTACATCAACTCTTCACGTAAAAAATGGAAGTATGCAAGGAGATACATTATATAATTTGTTGTTAGTCTGCTAAGATTTGTAGGAGTGGATGAAAGTCTGACAATTTGTTTAAGGTCAAAAAATGTTAATGCTTTACATAAAAGGTCAGTGGCATTTTTGGCAGCAGTATCTGCTAGTTCATTCCCAGCAATACCAAGATGGCTAGGAACACAACATCAAATCCTTTACTCTTCGATATATTTAAAATATTTAATATTTCCACAATAACTGGATGACATTAGTCGTTAAAATGGTCTGCGTGATCTCACTTATGCTATCCGTATAAATACAGTATTTTCGATGAGAGTATGATTGTATTAGTTCTAGAGCATGTAAAACAGCTTCGGCTGTGTAAACAGAACATTATGAATGAGGCTTATATTTGTAAAATTTATTTCCAATAACAATGTCACAACCAACATGATCACTTGATTTTAAGCCATCAGTGTAAACAGGAGTGTAGGAAGAAAATTGATAATAAATGTATGAGAACATGTGTTGCAAAATAATGAGAGCTTTGGCTGATTTATTGTATCCAGCAAAAGAATTGTTTATATTGACAATAGAGGAGTTCCAAGGAGGAAATTTCAGAGAATTTATAAATCGGAGAACTCGCGTGAAGACGAATGAGTTTTTACGTTCATAGAATGGTATATTATGTGGTCGTGAATTATAAATCCTCCTTAGAAAGGAACCGACAATCATAAATCTCGATGAGTATTATGATGCTGATAAGATTTTAAAATAATAATTTAGAGATAATTGGATACAAATCACATAAAGGCTCCGAAAGGAGAAGTCCGAAATGCTCCAGAACAGATTCGCAAAGCTGAGTGATGTACAGGGTATAATTTGCGTAATACACATGACCTAGCTGATTCATAAATTACACTACCATAGTCAATTCGAGATAATAAAAAAAAAACCGATTGATATAAGCGGAGTAAAGCTGTACAATCTCCACCCCAAGAGGTAAGAGAGAGTACTTTGAGAATATTTTGCGATCTTTCACACCTCTTACGCAAATCTAAGATATAAGGTAGGAAATTCAACTTTTTTTTTTTTATCAAACACTGGCCCAAGAAATGATACTTGATTCTTGGGCCAGTGTTTGATAAAAAAAAAAAAAGGAATCATGTCAGTTATCTTAATTTCTGGATCAGGATGAGGCCCAGTTTTTCTGCAAAAGTGGATACATTTACTTTTGGAAGGTGATAAAGGGTGCCCATTATCATTACACCTAGTAACAAGATTATTAACTGCAGTTTGTGATTGCCGTACAATAAGTCGCATATTGAAACCTTGGCAAGAGATTCGGAGACCATCAATAGATAATGTTCCATAAATTGATGGCTGCAATATATCAAGAATGTTGCTGATGCAAATATAAAAAATAGTAAGACATTTCCCTGAGGAATACATTCATATTGGATGAAACATTTCCTATATAGATATTAAAAATATGAGAATTTAAAAAATTCTGAATAAATATTGGTAAATTTCCTCTGAAGTTAAAATTAAATAAAGTGCGAAAAATTCCATAACGCCATGTCCTATCATAGACCTTTTCTATATCAAAAAAGATGATACCAAATAATGTTTCCACACAAAAGCATTCCTAATTTGTGTTTCTAGGTACGCAATATTATTAAGAGTGGATCTACCTTTCCGGAATCCACTCTGATAAAGTAATATGTACTGATTGTCTTCAAGTACGTAAACAAGAGGGGCGTTCACCATACACTCAAAAATTTAAGCGAGGCAACTTGTGAGAGCAAGTGGACGGTAGTTTTGAGGATCACTTGGATCTTTCCCTGTTTTCAATATTGGAATAACTATTGCTTTGCTCGAGAGACTGGGGTAAACATGTTCATTCCCTATTCTATTGAATAGAACAAGAATTTTTTAAAGAATCATGGCTAAGATGACACAGCATCTTATAAGAGACACCATCTGGTCCTAGACTAGTATTTTTAGTTAGGGACACGCACAGTGCTCTCTGCAATTCTAGTATAGAGAAATTGCAATTATATGGGTGTATCACTTTACCATGAAAATTTATAGAATTCTTCAGGTTGCTCTTTAGTCCTGATAAATTTAGGATCATATGAGGCAGGACTAGATACCCTTGCAATAGTTTCATCTAAAAGATTGACAATACTATATGGAGAAAAGTATGTGACACACACAGCTCCTTTTTGTAATATTGGGAGAGAGATATCTTTATATAAGCCTCTAGGTGCTTTAACTTTCTTCCACAACTGTTTGCTAGAAGTTGATGATGTGATGGAAAAGACATCTTATCCAAGATTGTTTCTGATATTTCTTCGTACTCGACGAGCTAAAGCTTTATTGAAAGCTACGAGGTTTTCTAGAGTGGGAGTCCTATGAAAAATAGATCACAACTTTTTCTGTTTTTTGTACGAAACCTGACACTTATTATTCCACCATTGTTTGCGTGGAACTGGGAATTGTGCTTTTGGCTGCATCTAGAAGTGCATCCGTAACTTTCTGCACAGCATCATTAATGTCCTCACTTTGTGTGTGTGTGAACCACGCTGTCAGTAATCACAGCTAACTGGGAGTAGTGTGGCCAATTTGCACGATTAGAAGACTTGTGGTCTACTTATACAAATTTGAGTTATAATTAGAGGAAAATGATAACTGTTATATAAATCATTTTCAACTCTAAAATTTAATAAAGGTAGAAGTATTGGTGAGCAAATAGCCAAATCAAATGAATGGGGAGTTCTTGAGAGTAGGTGAAAATAAGTTATTTTTTGGAACTCAATACTTATTAATTAATTATGTTAGTAATAACAGTAACTAAACCAAACTTGGTAATTTCTTTTTCCATTCTCAGATGTTTAATGAGTTTGAATATTTTCTTCAATTCAAGTATCTGCTATCAATTTGAAGAATTATATATAATTATGATGTCTATCAAGAGAGAAGTCATTCCATGAATATACTGATATGCTTACCACTGATGTTCTATCTTATAATTTGATATAAACAGTAGATTTCTCTTTATGTTTACAACATCTTTATTATTTATGTACACACCATCTTTATTCCACTAAGTCCACTAATGTGATAGACATTAACATCAATCCTTTTGTGTTTGCCATGAGTACTGATTCAAATAGGTTACAATTCCATTTCCTCATATGCACAATTACAAACTTCAGTGACGAAGACTCAACTTAATAATTGGCCATTCTCGGACATATATTTGAATTTTTGATGTTGCTACAACGTTTTAAGAATCACAAAAGGATTAATGTTTGGATATTTTTTCTGACATTGATTTACCCTTCGTTTCCCAGTAGTTCTCTCCTGACATTCTTTATTAAATATCTCAAGATAATTTTTACAAATTATCTTGGCATGATTGTTAAATTTATATTACATATTTTTATGCTCCTCGCAGTATGCAATAGATTTAGTATAATTGCAGTATCACTTATTTCCACATTAGAGTTTTATATGCATATTTAGCATTCTTAAAAATAAAAAACATTTAAGTTTGATAGATTTTATTTTCGTAAAATTTTATATAAATATTTGAATATTTTTTAAGTAAGACCCAAAATGTTTACATCTTTTATACAGCAAACACAATACTGGCACAGTTAAGAAAACTACTAATTAAATTAACATATTCTTAATAGTTATAATAGTTAATTAAAATTTACAAATCAACAGAGTTCTATTAGTTATACTTTAGCTGTCATATTTTTTACATTTGTAGTTCTTAAATGTAATAGAAATAAATGTTATTTATATGGAATGAATTCTTTACATAAAAAATATTTAATATTAATCAGGGAATAAGAAAACTTATATTAATTTTCTTATTAGTTATATCAGTAACAGCGATTTCAATACAATTTAAATTTGGAAACATGAAATGTAAAATTAAGATTTTTAGTATATGTGTTTTTCATAAATAGTATGCACTCAACAAATATTTAAAATGTGTTTGTTTTCTATCACTTTAAAAGTGAGGTAAAAATTTGTGTGTGATTTCTACAGTCATGTTAAAAGTAATTTTTATAAACTATAACTGTTTATCATGAAATATGAATTGTATAGCATTTTAAAATTCAAATTAAAGGCAATATACATTGTTATTCTTCAAATACATAACATTTATTAAACAATTATAATCATTCATCTCATCTGTACCTAGACCAACTAAAAATAAAAATGTAGATTCAGTATTTTCTACATTTGTAGATGCATAAAATTTTGGAAAATTTGTAGTCAACAGATAATCTAATAATGTCTATTTTCAAGAACCCACAAAATTTAAATATTTTTCTTTTAATTCTAAATACATTTCAATCATTACTTTTACATTCTTAGCAATTACAGGATTATATAATTTGTAAAAAAACAATAAAAATGTTTCCAAATATATGTTTTAATTTCTATGAAATATGCTTACATTCAATATATGATGTAATTACTATAATCTAGCTTTATATTGATATAAAAATATGAAAATTTTAAGATTTATAAAATGTAATGAAGAGAGAAAATTTCTAATGACAATCATAAAATAAAGCACAAAACTTTTAATTAGAATTAAAAAGGCTAGTCACATTTTAAAACATCACTAAGAAATTTTTTTAAAGATTATAAATAAGTCAAGAATATATATAAACTATGGAAAATCTAATATTTCAAGGTAATAGAGTAAATTGTAAAGCCAAAAATTATTGCAAATATTGGGTTGAAACGAAAGTTTTCTGCCATTGCTAATATCTGCACAAAGTTTATGTTGATATGTTCATTTATATTTTGTTAGACGATTTCTGATATTTAAAAAAGATTTGCTTTAAAGCATAGGTGTAAGATCCGTAAAACAATTAAATATAAGGTTTCTGAACTGGAATTATTATTATTATGCCATCAGATTAGAGCAATAATTTAATTCCAGTTCTATTGCAAAAAGTCAGCCATAGAAGTCACCAAATCATGAGTACAACTGGGTTTTTTAACACTAAAGAGCTTTAGGTACTACTATTGTATCACACTCTGAAGGTTTGGTATGAAAAGTTCTAAAACAAGGACAATGATATTCAAGAAGCAGAATGCTCTGGCCCGCCTACAAGAACAAATGGAAGAAAATATGTATTCAACTACTCGAGAGCTAACTAAGTAATTAGACATTACTGCTATGTCCATATTAATTGCCTAAATTTGAGGTACAAGTTCAATCACTGAATGCTACATGAATTGCCTTGAGAAGATCTTTTTTTAATGGGGAACTTTCATTACAACCTAATACAGTTCAAAGTTTTCATATAACTTTCTTATGACTTTTCCAGCAAATTAGCTTTTATATATGCACTGCAATTTAAATTAAACACAGAATTTTTTATTTATGGTTCATATTTGAATTTATCAAAAAAACATTGAAAGGATTAAACAGCAAATATCTATAAATAAACACTAAAATATTTATTATCCAACCTATGAACATAATTTATAATTTGCATATTTCCAATGTTAGGTTTATTTCTTTACTTTCATATTAAAATTGCAATTATTACAATATAATTGTGATATTCCTTCCCTTGCAAAATCTAATTTCATTTTTCCATTAGTTTTATGTAGAAAAGAAAATTTTCATTTTGACATTAATAAAATTTATTTTATATCAATATAAAAATATAAATAAAAAACAGATTTTTTAATAAATTTAAAATAATTTAATATTTTGCACATTTTATATAATTGTCACATTCCCCATAATCCATTTAGACTACAAGTTTTAACTTTTTACAAACAATATGATATGTTTGAATTACTCAAAATTTTTCTTTTCATCAAAAACTTGAATAGAAATCTATAAGAGAAAAATATACTATAAGTATACATTGATATAATTAAAATGATAAAAGAAGAGCTACAATTGTTTATAATTAAGAAGAGATTTTTGAAAATTTATTTACAAATTAAATATAAGTGGATACTTTTTTACTGGTATAATATTTTACTAGAAAAAGGAGTTTGCTAATTTGTATGGTCTTGATTGCTTTATTTTAATGATTTAGTGTGTATTTCTGCAAACATTTTTTGCACATATAAATTAATTTTGAAGGAATACTTTCAAAATGGATTTTTAACTTTTAAAACTACAAACTGCTAATTAAAGGCTAGACAAACCTAACCTAGGCTAAGATGCTAATTAGACTCCATCTTAACAAATGTTAATTTTCCTTTTATCTTTGATTAATTCTGCTATTATTGTCATTAAAATGAATATTTCTTAGTTGACTTAACTTTAAATATACCAATACCTAACAAAATTATTTAATGCTATTTATCTTTAAAGAATTTCCTTTAAAACAAACTCTAATATTTTTTATGTTAAATTACTTTCTCTTCTTATGAATGTAGTTCATGATTTAATAGTTTCAAATTTATATTTTAATTCCAATGATAAATATCTTGACAAAGTATAATTTAAGTCGTGAATAGGAATTAATAATATGGATTTTGTAAAAATAAAATTTTACATTGGTATTATACAATAAAAAACTTCTCACTTTTATATCTGATATAATGTTAATTTGCATTCTACAATGGGGGAAGGGCTATGCTTCAAACTTTTAACTATGTTATAAATAAAAATGATCAGTAACAACTGATAAAATATTATGCTTAACTTAACAATTTCATAACATTTTTCATATACCAATATATATATATATATATATATATATATATATATATATATATATATATATATATATATATATATATATATATATATATCAATATAAGTACAAAATTATTGATTCAATTAAATTTTTTAAAAATGTTGTGATAAAGTGTTTTTTCCATTAAAAAAAATCTTAAAAATATTTACGAATTTATAATTTAGTACTTACTATGATGAGCAACAATTATCTCTTTAAGACACAAGGGGAGCATCTGAACATTTTTTAATGCAAAAATCAGTTTGTGCAATTTTTTGATAATCCCATTTTTCAAATGCTGAAAAACAAAATTTTACATAATGAATTTTGAAATTCTTAATGTATAAAATTTTCATTTATTTTTTTTAAATAAAAATGAATTAAGAATTTTAAAATAAAGGCTTTTTAATTGAAATCTATAATCACAATTTCAAAAAAGAAAAAATAATAATAATAATAATAAATAATAAAAAAAATCTTTTTTTTTAGAGAAATGATATTTAGAAAAAAATCAAATTTTTTATTTGTTTTAATGAAATAGTCAAAATATTCTAATTTTGAACTATTAGAATTTATAAATGCACTATTCTTTTATTCAAAACTCGTAAAATATAAAACTAAATAATTCTGAGGGTTTTTATATATTTTAAATAATTGTAATATAAAAATTACCAATCATCAAGTACAGTAGAGTAACAATTAATCAAGTAATTACATACTAATGTAGATGATGAAGAATATATTTAGTGAAAATTGTTTTAATAGAAATAAAGGATCTTGTGTGGTTAAAAGCAAGGATTTATAAACCTAAATATGTTTCGTCTTATGGAATCTTATACTGAACATTTTTGTATTGTTTCTCCCCCATTAATATTAAATACCATATAAAATTTAAATAAATTTCATATTCATATTTAATATTTCAATTTTTGAAGCTTCAGCATTTTTTTGGATACCTCATATCAAAGCATAAAACTTATTTTATAGTATAACTTTTGGTGGAGAATGGATCAAATTTGTTATGATTAAATATATCCTATAATAAATACAAAACAAAACAAAAGTTTATACAAATTTGAATAAGTTTTTTATGTCAAGTAAAAATCAGTGATATTTACTTTTATAATTACTTTTATATTTACTTTTATACTTAATTATTATATAAAACAATAAGAAAAATGAATAAAAAAACAAGATTTGATAGACATGAATTTATTCTAAAGAAGTACTTTAAAATTATCATAAATATTACAGAGATCTGAATGAAAAAAATCAAACACAAATCTTATATTCTTATTTAAGAAACAAAAGCACAGTTTCTCCATATCATAAAGGTATTTCTTTATCATTTAAATGTATAACTAAATATTAAATATTGTTTTTAATTCTACAAATTATTTAAAGGGGATTGACTTAACTATTACTTAAACAAATTCAAACAAACATAAATTCTTCTCCAATGCTTTTAATTAACAAAATAGTTTCTAAATTGGTATTAAACAGAGAATTATGGTAAAAAAAATTAAGTACAGAATATATGCACAACATATTTTATAATTACTCATGAGAGTTTAAATATTCATCATAATTCTGAATTAAAACACCAAATTACAGTGTTAAAAAATTAAATAGCTAGCTTAAAAAATAATAGTTTTTTAAGCAAACAAAAGATCAACATTTTATAAAAGTTTACAATGCTTTTATTTGAAAAATACTAAATTGAATTAACAAAATACAACAATCGTGTAATATTTTAAATTTTAATTACTGTATAAATTCCATGTTTAAATGAAATTGCTATATAACAATCATACATGAATTTTAATTTCTTTTATAAATATTCAATTTGAAAAATAATGCATAGGTTCTGATCAACAATTTTTAATAATGTTTGAAATAAGAAAGACTTCAGGAATTAAAACAGCATGGTTTGGTTTGATTTCCATACATAGTCATTTTTTGCACAAGAGGGCTAATTAGACTGTTACCTATGGTTTAAAGTGGATTTTGAACCACTATAGAAATTCAAGGATAGGATTGGAACCATTCAATTTCCAGCTTGATTTGAAATGACATGGATATGGTTGTTCAAACTTGTAAATCAAACTCTTATGGGCACATGAACATTTTTAAAATACTTCATTTACTTTGTTAATCTCTCCAGACAGCCATCTGTTTGGTAGAGATTAAAATTGGATTAAAAACTGCAGAGAACATGCTTTTACTTATCTACAGTTCAATTTTAACATGCTTTGCACCATTTCATACAGCTGAGCGTCATGATTGAATTATATAATCAAAGGCTAATGGGATGCAATACAACCATTAAACTGAGCAAATGGTATTTATCAAAATATCAGTCCCAGATACTTGCAGAAATTCCTGGAGTATAAGGATCATCAGTTTTAGGAAGTTTTCTGAATTTCTTTGGAGAGCAGTCGTTAGTCTCTATCTCTTACTTTCATGGCTTTGCCAGGTCGAAGCCCATTTGGACAATCATTCTTATCTACCACTTCTTAATCACAAAAGCTACAATTCAATTTTGGAGTGCATGACTCACTAGATACACCGCTAAGAGATCACCCATTTTTACAATATCTAACAATTATGTATTTCTCGAAGTCAGACAGCTCTGAATTTTATAGAATCTTACCCGTGACTAATGGCAATGTTTCTACACAATATTTAAGTGTAGAAGGTGTGATATAGATCACAACTGCAAATATTCTTATTTGCAAGGGTAACCAAATACTTAATTGATAGATAGTATCTTATGATCCCTAACCAATCAAATTCAAGAAATGAGAAAGAAACTTTTGGTGAAAATGTGCTTTGGGTCCCCTGAATGGCACATTTTCAAAATGCCGATGCCCTGACGAAAATTATACCTCTATTTTAAAGTAAACCCTAATTAGCAACCAATGAAAAGGCTAAAACAGAAGAGTAATTAATGAGTATGAGCGAAAAAGCGCTTCAAATTCACGAGTTGGCGAGGAAGGGGACCTGAACTGCAATTTAAACAAACTTTTATATTTGCAGATTAATTTGATAATACAAGTATATATTTTAATATGATAATAAGCAATTCAAAAAAACCATGCATTATATGACAAGATTAATACAGATTTTCTATAAACAAATTTCAAACAATTTTCTGAGAGTTAAGCAAAATTTTACCAGGATTGATATTTACACATTTAATAATGTCTAAGCAATTATTTTTGGCCAAATACATTCATAGCTATCTATATATAATACTTTTATGTTATTTTCAAATTATGACAGGGACAGATATTTGTGAAAATAATTAAATTATTTTGTGATGATATTTAAATTAGATTTAATATTAAAGAGGATTTCAAAAGCATTAAATAAGCCCACAGCTACAATGAAAAAAATTTAATATAATTATTTAATTCTTTTACAGTTATTAAATATTGAAAGGGAATATTTCTAAAATTTTGCTTATATAGCTCTTATCTATTAATCTATTGTGAACTTTAAAAGATAAAAAGAAGCAGTGCGTGTTAAAATCAGAATATTAAAAAAAAATTGAATAATGAAAATGAAAAATATAATTAATGTAATGTTTAACTTAATTACATAATTAATGTACTATATTAAATTTCAATTTGAATTATTTCTTTTTTCAAATCACTGATGGTTGATAAAAAAATACATAAATTATTTAATGTTTAACTTAAACTTTATTAAACTAAGCAAACTATTTTACACACACATATATATATTAAACAAATGTCTTAATTTAATTATATTCAACACTTATATTTTAATACATAATCAATACTGAGAATCAACAACATTTGCTATTTTGTAATTAATGTTAATTTGGCAGCGCTTTCAGTTTCTTTTACAGAATTCATCTCAGAATTTTTTCAAATTTACTGTTATGAAACAGATCTTTGACTTTTTTATAGATTATGTGTGGTCCTTTTTCTATTTTTATTCATATAAAAACAATTTAATACTCTTGCTTGGGCAGCATAATTAAGAATGCTAATTATAATACTAATGCTATTTCATAGGCATTTAATATTAACATTTAATGAAAAATGTAACATTCACATTTTGAATGATCAGATATCAATTTAAAAATTAAATATATTTTGGACTCACCATCGGAAATCTGATCCAAAAGTAATGGTTGCTGACATTTTCTTAAAAAGCATAAAATATTTTCTTTTAAATCATTAAATTCTAAGTTTATTTCATTCAGTTTGTATTGATTAATGTCGTACATATCTTTTGATTCAGAACAAATTAATTCTTTAATTAAAGAACCCATATTTTCATTTTGATTATCAGAGAAAATTGCATCTTCGGTGTTATTGCGATTAGTAAACTGAATGCAATTTAATTTAAATTCACTGCATTTCTTTTCAAATTCATATAAAAATTGTTTCATTCTTTCAGCTTCAGCCAATAAACTTGAGTCAGTTTTTTTTAATAACAATTCATTTACAGCAAGGAGGCCTTTAATAACAGATATGGGATAGCTTATTTCAAATCCATTAATATATCCGTGATCGAAACCACTCTGCAGTGTTTTCTCTTCCCCTAAACATTTACCACCAACAAATCCTTCTTTTAATCGAAATTCTTTCAATCTATTCCATTCTATTTCTTCTACTGTTAACTCAAAATTAGAAGAATGAGACTGCTCAGTCACCAGAGCCATGAATATAATTACAAAAATAAAACCAGTTTTACTATTAACAATTAAAAAATCTTATACGTTAGATAAAATTTAAAATAAAATTTAGTAGAATATATGGCAGAATGAGATAGATTTAAAGGTATTTTTTAAAGTTTTCATAAGCCTAGCTACGGTCGTAATTTATAACATGATTCTCGTGCATTTTTATGCGAATCTAATACCAACAGAGACGTTCATATAAAAACAAAAAACATTCGCAATTTCGTAAATACCCAAATTAAAATTTTGAGAAAGGATGTATATGATAAGTCATGCTTAAAACAACTTTCAAATTTTAATTGTCTTAATAAAATTATTTATTTCTAGTGCAAGTTTCTCACTCCTGGTTGAATTAATTATTATCGTCTTTTCATAAATGAAGTGTTTCCATGAGAATAAAATTGAAGTAGGGAATATAAAGTTTATAAGCAGAATTTAAAAATGATTATTATGAAAGAAATACTTTTTTTTTCAGAGATGATAAACATGGCACTAGTTGCTTTTATAGTGTTTATGATGGAACTTATGAAGGCAATGATGTTATGAGATCTATGAATGTATGATGTTTATGAATTTCAACTTATAAGTCTGTAAATTGGAAATAAAAAAAGAAACGTAGTTTCAATTGGAGTACGATTTTTTTTTCTTATTGGTAAAAAATGTATATGCATAAATGAAATATTGAGGCCCCTGAACAGCAATTGTTTTTCACCTGCGGCTTGTTAACTTCGGAATTATTACAAATGTAAAAATTTGGAATCTTGTAATTAATACCATACACTCCGTAATTGATTTCCATCCTTATTTCTTTTATTTGTAAAACACCATCCTAAAACAGTATAACTTTTTTTTTAATAATATTTCTAATGTATTTTCTTTTGCCAAGCTATGATGTGAAAACAACAGTGTCGAGAATCGATTAAATGGACCAGGACTTGATTTCTTAATAAACCAAATAAACAAGCTGTTCCTTTATTTTGATAAATGCCCAAATAGATCTCGTGTGAATCTATGACTGAGGTAGCTTTAAAGGTAAAAAAATGGTGCTAAAAATTATCGTGTCATTTTTTTTTTCTGAAAAACTGATAAAATATCTATCTATTTAATGTTGAAAAATAAGTAACTATGATTATTTTAATCTATTATAAATTACATGCTTTATAATATTTACATTCAAAATTATAAAGTATTATGTTAAAATTGCATGTATCTTGTTAACTTTAATAAATCTTCAGATTTATTAAAGTTTTTGTTTTAAACTTATGATGTTAATATGCATTAGGAAAATAATTTTGTTATATGAAATTTTTAGAAATATCACGGACTTTATATAGCAATATTAAAATTTTATTTTTATGACTTTTATTGATGAAAAAAGTGAAAGAAAGTTATAATTATTTTAAAATATTTTTTAGCGTCGAATGATGTTCCTCAATAAAATTGCTAAATA
This sequence comes from Latrodectus geometricus, assembly GCA_026290005.1. Lineage (NCBI taxonomy): Eukaryota > Metazoa > Arthropoda > Arachnida > Araneae > Theridiidae > Latrodectus > Latrodectus geometricus. Next base: position 37,127 of record JAPDSC010124758.1, on the reverse strand, counting down.
TAATAGGGGTTTTTTTTTTTTTTTTTTTTTTTTTTTTTTTAAACACAATATATGACTTACAACAACATGAAAATGTCAAACCTTACATTGAGATCAGCTCATATTGTTGAAAACATGCTTGACGGTGTAACAATATAGCATGTGGAATAGAAACTCTGGACTATTAACATAAATTCAATTGTACATGTTTAGAATATAGTTGGCTGAGACTTCATTGGTATGTCAAAGTTTTCTTTTACTTACTCAAACTGCACTAATTGAAAAATGCATCTCTTCAAGAATGGAACTTTCTCAAAGCTTATTGATAACCTCATCATAATCCCATAAAATAAGTTTACGAAAGTCTGAATAGTTCAAAGGAATCATATGTTACACTAAACTTCATGTCCATTTCCAAACTATAAATTTTTAATTGCAAGAATAAATGTTTTGCAACTATTATATCATTGCAAACTAAAAATATTTTATTGTTATCATAAGTTGCAATTATTTTTTGTTTTTTCTATATTATGTTTTGTTGCACGTATACTACCTATTTATATTCTTGCATCAATGTCACGCAACCAATGTTTTCTTACATTTTTAATTGAGCTGATATGTCTATATGAAGGAATGAGTGTATGAGTTTTTGCTCTGTAGATTGTTTATTGAAATTTGATACTAAGTCTGTCACATGTAGTAAAATTTTATGTTTGGTACTTAATTGTACTTTATAAAATCTATTATATGTTAATTAGTTGATGTTATATTATATATATAATTAGCCTAATATATATATATATATATATATATATCAGGCTAATTAAGGAAATGAAACGATTCTACGATATTTGTTAACTAATGATATAGAGTTACAACATTAAATGATGATTGGAATTCCAGAAAATATATTTTAAAACATTTTCAAAATGTGAAAATTTCCACATTGAGGGTTTTTTAAGTATTGCTAATCCCCTGTACATTAAATAAACATTGTGTTGAACATACAATGATGTTGCAATAGATTTAAAATATTTATGATTAAATTTTCTATTTTACCAGGAAAAGTTTCCTTATTTATGACTATAAAATGAGAAATCAAGATTCTCATTTTATAGTCCTAAGGGTTGATCCAATTTCGGTAAGTCTCTTAAGAACTTCCCAAAATTGAACTCTTAGATTCTGACCTTTTGTAAATAAAGAGAAGTACACTTTTAATAAAATGGAGTGAGAAAATAAGACGCTTGGAACCTAAGTTTTAGAAAATTATTAAAAAATGATGAATGATGATATTAATATTTCATTGATTTTTTAAATATAATGGATAACAACTAATTTATGTCCCTTGAATAAAGTTTGTTAATTCTCGCCAAACTCCAATCAGAAGCATTTATGGAGATTTCTCATATATCACTTTTAGTACAAATAAATGCCTTGAAGACATTCTGTCTATTTGCGCTTTTTCTGCGAAATTATTACTAGTTAGATATTTAATATTACATGCTGGTTTTTTGTAATTTTTTTAATACATAGTAAGAACATACAAGGAAAACGAAAAATCAAAAGAGAATTATCGCAGTTCAAAAATTTGAAGCGAATGATTCACGCGCCAATAATTCATAAAAATTAAACTTAATTTGATCATGCTCACATTGACTTAAAAATCGTATTATATACAGCGTAAATTTTTAAATTTAATACTCCTCTAAGTTGAATTTATCTTTAATTATTGCTTATTAATTTCATTGGATATTTTTATGGGTGTATAATCTTATACAAAAATAAATTTAAAAAACTGTAGCATAACTCTGCATTAATAAAAAATGTAATGGATTTATTTTATAACTATTGATAAAATTATGATAAAAATGAAACTATTTGTGTATCGTCTCCAAAATGGAAGAATAATTAAAAAAGACCATTATTTGGAGATATTTTTCTTATTTAAAATACAATGTAGGCAAAATGAGTATATAAAAACAAGTTTCGTGTATAACTTGATGTAAAGTGATAAACAAACATAACCTTTCGTTTTTATTCCTATTTGAACTTTTACCATCTTCATGTAACAGCTATTTTATATCTATAGCTTACAACACTTTGTCATTTTTATGTGATAGTCCTTTCTTATAAAAAAATAATTTAAAAACAATGAAAGTACCATAGAAAACTAAAATACTTAAGATAATTTAGTAAGAAATATAAAAAAAGATAACCTTAAGAAACAGTGTTCTAAATAAAGTTGCTAATACAAGCAAATAAGGGAACTATATAATTATTAAGATTCAGAGAAGACGAAAGTAAAATATTTATTGATGTGCTATCTACGTTACAGAAGTTTACAGGTTTAGCATTCAAATTGATATGCTGAGCAGAGTTTGAGTTCAAATACTATATTTTTCACAAAATCAATAGCAAATTTTCTTTGCATTCTTGGAAATCAATTAAAGCATAATTCCCGAAACAAATGGAATATTTATGTCTTATTTTTTATGGAGAAAAATAATTCTATCAAAGAAAACATTAAGCAATGAACTCAGTGAAAAATTAGAAGAAAAAAAAAGAAGTAATTTATTTTATACATTGGAAATTATTACAAAAGTATATTAGTATTGTTCCCAATAAAAATATTTCTGGTGTCATAAATGGTAGAGCATTTTCTCTGAATAGACATTATTTCAAAGTATGTTTTTATTGAAAATACTAACCAGAGATTGTTAGAATAAATTGATTTTAAATGTTGGTATTTAACAATATTTTCTGTTTGTTTTGTTGTTCCTGATGACTCTTGGAAGCGCCAAGACCACCCCTCAGAGACTTGGCAAATGAAGTCAGAGAGAGAGCATCTTCCGTTTTTTTTAAAGAACAACTTCATACGAAGGTGGAAGTACGACTTTTGGCTCATAGATGGCAGCACCACCTGAATCTTCCAATTTAGAGATTGAAACCAGAGGAGACCCAAGCCTGGCTCCAACCATCCCCAGAGGTATTCATTTGTAATGGAAACATGGAGGATATTGCGACTCGGCATATTTTACGCGCCCCAGTCGCTATGAGTGAACACGACGGATCTTCGGCTAAGCCTGGATTCGAGCTCTCCATCTTTTGGTAACGAGAACGACGCCCTAACTAACCAGGCCACCCCCCCCCCAAAAAAAAAGTTCAAAGATTAGGAAAATGAGTGTGTGGCTAATCTTTTAAGTATTTCTTAGGTATTCTATGTGACTATATTCTTTATTGAGAGAAGGGAAGAGTGATATAGCTTTTGTTTCTCACATGACGGGTAGTAATCTAAAGCCCCTATTACATTAGAGTTGCCGATATTTCATTTTGAGCAACTCCCATAGACTTAACATTACGTGACGTCACAGCTCGATTTTCGGCAACTCGAGCTCATCGTCCAATGAATGTTCGAGATTTCTATTAGGTTTGCTATAAGTAAATAGCTGTTTTACTAGATTTATTAACAGATCGCTTTTCTGGCTAACATTTTTATGGTTGCCATATTTTACTCTGTAAGTGTCCAGATTTCATGATGAATTCTTATTTGGGAATTTAATTTGTAGCCAAAATTTGTTTACATTACGCCATCTTGCTATTGTTTCACTCAATTTTAGCGTTTGAAACTTCACGTTTAGAATGATCAAGAGCTAATCTTTGTCGAAGTGAAAAGGAAAATATCTGGTTAAAAAATTTCTTAAAACTTTTGAGTTAATTTCCTAAATAAATAATATTATCAAGGCCTTATATAAATAATATTATCAAGATTCCTTAAATAAATACCGTATTTTCCTGAATATAATCCGCGGATTATGTGTTAAATAATATTCCTTCCTTAAATAAATAATATTATCAAGACCTAAAACAAAACTGGTATTTTGAAATAATATTTATTTATAGTTTTAATAAAATTAAGAGATCACTCAAACAACACAGGTGAAAATTCTTATCACGTGTAAACACATCTTTATAACGACGATATTTTAACATTAATTCGGACGCTATTTCATCATACGTTCTTTGTTTAAATTTAGTAAATTTATATTGGGAATCTGAATTATCCCATATATGTGGCTTTACTCTTATCATTTCAATAAAATCAATTTCCATTTCTTTTGTTCATTCAACACAGATATTTGCCATTTTCAAGTATATATATTTATCACATGCACTCATTAACAATAATGAAAACATGTTATTTCTTGGCATCTTATTGTTTCCGCTTGGCGAAAGTAAAAGACAACACCAGTTCCGTTGATCATCTATTGGCGATCGAATTGCTCGAGTTGCTGCTGCATGCACAAAAAAATTGCTCATTTTCGGCAATTCATAACGCCAATAACTTTCATTTGGCATAAAATTTGGCGAAAACTTGGCAATGATCAAATTTCAAATGCGCAGCTGTAAAAAAATATCTGAAATATCATTGGACGACGTGTCCGAGTTGCCCAAAATCGAGCTGTGACGTCACGTAATGTTAAGTCTATGGGAGTTGCTCAAAATGAAATATCGGCAACTCTAATGTAATAGGGGCTTAAGATGAAAGTTTGACTTCGCTTCGTAAAGTTTTTGCAATTTAGAACTATGATGCAAGCAGAAGACTCCAAAACTTTTCCTCTCACCCTCACAAACATCATTTTACTTGGAAGTCATTGTGACCAGCATCTATTTTACGTGCTTCATACATGAAATACAAAGGATGTTCCACCGGATTGGGAATAGAATCTACTATGTCAGGTAACGAGAACGATGCATTTCCTAACCATACCACAATTTTATAACGAATAATAACTTTATCAAAATATCCAATTTATTTAATTGTGAATATAAAAAACTCAAAGCTCAACCTCATAAAGAGATAAAATTGCCAAGAAAATGTTACAAAATCAAAAAGTACATTACTCGAATCACAATAACATTAAACAATGTCTTCTCAAATCATATTAAAAACTAAAATTTCAAGTTTACTTAGCAGTGTAAGAAGTAAGAATTATAAATCCTATCATCTTGTTCTTCACATTTAGTAAAATCACTAAGGACCATGATCCTTATTATTAAGGCCCTTCTAATTAATGACTGCAGTCATTAATTAGAATTAAGAATAATTATAAAACTATTGTGCATCAACATTGATAGGATTTTATCAAATATATTCTACTATTTAACAGTATTTAAAAATATCAGAATGTATCATTATAATTTGAATATATTTATGCGTAATTTAAAAGTAATGTTTCAGTTGATCTTAAATGTTGTTGAGGCATTTCGTGAGTTATGTCATTAATTCAGATCATGTTTTGATGTCTAATGCTTAAACAAATGTCATTCAAATCTCCAAGTGAATATGCAGAAATTTTATTTAATCAAAAAATAAACTATAACATCGAGTTTTCCCTACAAAGAAGTAAGGGAGGTTTCAAAAGATGCAACTGCATATCGTTTTGTTTTTAATAAGATTAAAACAATAAATTAATTAATTCTTATTGTATAATAAATTATTTGAAAGTGGAATCTATAATGTTTCTCTAAGTGGCAGAAAATTATTTTAAGAAGTTTTTCATTAATAAACATTCAAACTTAAATAGATCATTTCATCTTAAAGACTAAAAATCAATCTATTTTAAATACCACGAGTATGAGGGAAAAATTAGAAAACTATTCCTTCTATTCAAGATCTTATCGATTCCATCATAATAAAATACCTAGTATAAAGAGTACATATAAAAGAAATCCCATCCTGACTATTGCTCACCGAGAATGAAAAAATTTTCATCAAATAAAAAGACTGTGATAAATATCACTGAAAATGTAACATTGAGGCCTAACAGCCATAAGTTCATTCAACATGTGAAAATATTTTGTTATGCTTTCCTAAAACATTATCCAATAATCTCATTCTCGAATTTAGAATTCTCGTTTTCTTGAATTAATTTTAATTTAAGCTTTCAATACATTTCTAAATCTTTAAAAGAACAAGATGCATTATTTGTATGTCATATTCAAAATTATACATATGTTTTGGAGAAAGAGCAAAATTCAATTAGCTCGATTAAAAAAACTCTATTAAGTACAAGCTAAGTAGAGTTTAAAAGGAAAGAAGTAATTAATTTCGCAATAGAATTTATTGTTTATTATTTACTAATATTGTGGATAACAGAAAATTATTTTCATTTTCTGCTACAAACACAATATAGAATTAACTTAACAGATTATACTGCGAATAATCAAATAACTACCAGGTTGAATGCTGGAATTTTATAGGATAGACTGTTACAAATTAAAGTTTATGCAGACTTTAGTATAATAAAGGAAGTAGTTTTCTAATTTTTAATATTTGGGTCTTTCAAAAATTGTTTTCAACCAGAACAATTAGTTATTCATCGTTATTAGCTGATATTTAAATTGTCATGACGATGCAATTATTACCCAATTTATTTCTAATTAAAATTTTATGTACTTTTAAAGTTCCATTGCTTCCATAAGCATATAGATATTCAAAAGATTATCTAATTGTTTTGAATTTTTTTTCGTTTTTAACGGACATTTTTCTAAAGCTGCAAAAAAGCCATAATTAAAGTTTTGGATATTATTTTGCCATAATTTAAGTTTTGGATTAAATCTGCATGGCCAAAAAATTTTGAATTTTAGCAAGAATTAAAAAATATTTGTTTTATTTTACAAGATTTAATTTATAAATATATTATAGCTGTACGGTAAAATGCAATCACATAACATATAGCATTGTTAAATTTATATGCTTACTATCATTTATACCTCATCATCTCAATTTTGTGATTCATTATGCCTACACAAAAAATAGGACACGGAATAATAATTCATATTTATATATATATTATACTACTTTTTATTTTTTAATTAATTTTTGGATTTCTGGCACACATTTCTGGGAATAAAGGAAATGATTAGAAAATTTCTCACGATCCAGAATTTGGATAGCGACCAAATGATGACTACCGACCTACATTTTGAGAAATATTTTTGTAATATACAGAAAATTTTCAATATTAATTCACAGAGAAAGCAAATTAAATGTTTTTGAGTCATTTATGACGAAATAAGAAGAAATCATCTTATTGAAAAGAACTTCTAAAGTGTAATTATTTTTAATTACAGGGAACAGTTAAAAATGTGTCATTTGTTTTTAATTCGAAAATACTTTATATCTTATATCAAAAATGTAAGACTTTAAAATTTAAGAGCAGAACTTCGCGTATCTAAAAGTATGAATATATAAATGCAGTGTTTTTTCTAAGAGAGAGAATTTACTTAAGAATTCTTATCTACTTAATGATTTCACAAGAACTTTGTGAAAGCAAATTTCTTTATGAGTGATTTAAAAACCCGTTGAGTAAATAGGAATTCCACTGGGAATTTGAAAAATATTCGTTATTTCAAAATTTTCTGCGTAACAGATTTTGTCTTAAAGAAATTTGATTACATTTATAAATGACAGTAAGAAAAAGGAATTTTGATTCATAATTGATAAATTTGATCCTAAAACATAATTATTTGTTTATTTTATCTGTTCTTGTTAATAATACTCATCTAAAATAATTCTAGTAACTGAATAAATGGAAAAAATATTTTATTAAGCTCAAGAAATAACGAATGCATAAAAAATTTCGAAAGTATTCTTATAAAAGGAGACATACACAAATAAAGAAACTTATATTTGTATTATTTTTTTTTTCCTATTCAGAGAACTGTTTATAGGTTTCGAAGTTTTTTTCTAGTGATATTTAATGATTGCTAAAAAAATTAAAATTCAATTGGCGAAATAGCCTTCAATTAAAGCATCAAAGGGGTTTGTAATGTTGAAATACCATAAAATGACCTATTTTTTTTAAACTTATTTTAAATTTAAAAAAAAAATTATATTAAGCCAAAAATGTCAGCTTTTTAAGTTTTGCTTTTTACTAAAGATTTAGGGTTGTATGTGAGCTGGATAGACGCATTTTTAATCCATCAAAACAACTGTGATCATGAATTTGGTTACTATTCTAATTTAAGGCTTTTCAGTTTGATTTAACTGGACAAAAACAGTTTTTGAGAGTAGATCAGCAGTCCATAATAGTTCGCAACGCATACGCGGTTTTACTGATGGCACTAGTGTAGTCTGAGATTGTTAATCATACTCTATATTTAAAAAATTAGTCGTTACGCTGAATATATTGATTATTCTATCCAGACTTGATAAATATTCTATTATTAAACTATTAATTTGTTCTTGATTTATCAAACAAATCCATTTAAAAATTATCAATCTGTTCTGAAACATTTCGAAGTAAATAAAAAAAATATTTAGAATTTTATTTGACTGCTCTGTTTAGTTAAAAGAAGTATCATCACTAAATTAAATTAAATTTAAAAAAAAAAAACGCTTAAGGCACTATTTTTAAAGCATTCATTCATAAATAAATATTCATGGAGAATATCAATTTATATTTCTTTATGGTTTTCGACATTTTTTTAATGATGAGTTTTTTTATGAAAAATTCCAAAAGAATTTAATATTAAGCTAAAAAATCGTTTGGTTAGATTGCTTTAAAAATAATTCGTAACGAACAAATAAAAATTTTCTCGTGCGTTTGAAAGCGTTCTAGACAGGGGAATGATTAAAAAAAGTGATTTATTAAGAAAATATTTCCTGTAGCTTTGATGAAAGTAAGTGCATTGTTATTTTCTTGTTTTGAGTTACTTTTCTCTAATCGTGTATTTTTTAATTTTTTTTTTATTTTTTGCATTATTAAAGCCCTATGATTTAGCTTTTATTATTCTTTCTATTTTCATTAATGATTAAAATATTCAGCATGTGTGTGATAATAATATCATGATAAATGGAAATGACAATTAAATTTTAAATATGTGTTGTACAAAATCTAAATTTGGGATTTTTAAATAATAATAATTAATAACAGTTGAAACTTGTATAAATAAAGGCGAATATTTATATTTCCTTTACAATTACTTAAAATAATAAAAAATGTGAAATAGTACTCGTAAAAATATTAATAAGTTTTTAAATAAATTTAACATATTGAATTTATATGAATCCAGAAATACAATAGTTTTACATTTTACATTCTATTATCAAATTTATTTTTAAAGTATCTATAAATTGATACAGTTTGAAAACAGTATTTCAAGACACATTTTGAAAATAGCAGTTTTTAACAGTTATTTTATTATATGATTTTCTTAAACTGTTATCACCTAAATTGCCAAATTTTAATGTTAAATATTTATCGTTAAGATGCTTTATCGTTAAAATATTCAAATGCTCTTAAAAATATTGATTCAAACTATGAATAACTATTTTCATTTAAATTTTAATTGAAATCTTCAATTTGTTTACAGAGTTTAATGAAGGATTTGTATTCTGTAAAGGTTTTCATTGAAGTTTTATTGAAGATTTTCTACAGGATTTTTTTATTTATTTGTTTTAAAATATGATTTTTCGATCAATATAATGTTAAGAAAATTTATATTTTAAAAAACTGTCTTAAAAATATTATATTTAAAGATTTTTAGGATTATTTTTTATCATAAAACATATTTATCAAAAAAAAAAAAAAAAAAAAAAAAAAAAAAAAAAAAAAAAAA
>JAPDSC010124758.1:0-27514 GCA_026290005.1 Latrodectus geometricus | reverse complement strand
AAAAAAAAAATGCTTAGAGATAACAAAATAATATTTGTGCAAAAATGCATCGAATTTTCATCTTAGTTTACAGGGATATAATTAAAATTCCATGTTATATTATTACTGTTCTTAAATGTTTCTTTATTTCAATTATCTTTAAGAATTATTGGAAAAGAAAAACCAAATGAAATCATTTTGTGATAACATGTTACTATTTATATTGGTATTTAAGAAGTAAAATGAGCGGAACTCTCTAGTTATAGAAAACTTGGAACAATTTTGTTTTGAAGAGTATGAGTCTTTAAAATTCTACAGCTCATTCGAGTTTACATTTCTCTGATCATAGTCACCGAGTCATATTTTGGAAGCAATTATTTTGGAAAGCAAGTGCTCGAAACGAAAATCCTTTCCCTGTATTTTCTCGATATCGAATGCGAAATAGTATAAGTCATCATCAATCGCATATCTTAAGATACTAGTTATTCAATATAAATATTTGAAACTAAAACCATATTACATTCGTATTGCCATTACTTGTAAAAATATTACTTCATTTTTAAAAGTCGTGATTATTTTTATACAAGCATTCTTATATTTTTTATACAAATTGTAATTTAAAAATGTTTACTTTATGCATAGGAAACTTTAACTCTATGTAATAAACAAAAAAAGCTAAATGCATTCCTTAACCATTAATAATAAAATAAAATTAACTAATATTTTAAATAAGAAATTTTCCTTTTTTATTAAAAAAATTACTATTGCTAGTATTCGAATTTACTTGGAGCATTTAAATGTTTGTTATGTTAAAATTTGGAATATTTGAATTTCGAAAAAATAAATTCGATTTATAAAAGTTCAATTCATTCGCTTGATTCAAATGGCTCGAAAACTTGAAATTTTATCTTTTTTAGTTTAATCTTACGGAACAAATCCTGTTAAAATAAACCATTCATTATCATTTCATCAAATATTATTAAAAATGTGCTACATTCTTATCTAATTATGTTAATGACTTTGAAAATGGATTCTCATGGTATTTTCATTTGAATCTAAATTGACATTTTTATTTGTGTAAAAAGAATTTAAATGTCTGCTGCTCTTCAAGTATATTGAATGTTGAAAAAGAGATCACTTTTTTTGAATCATTAATCGAATTTTTTTAAACTTCTATTCTACGTTTCTAAAATTTCATAAAAACAAGAAATCAAATTTTAAAACTGTTATTCTTCTAAAACTAAAATTATTGGTGAAAATATTTAATATATACTTAATAGTTTAAATTTCCAAAAAAGATAGTTAGCTAAAATTAGCATATATATTTTATATTTTTAAACTAATATCTGGAATGATCTTTGAAGGCTAAATTATCCCCAAAGACCTATTGATTTTATTACATAAATTGGTTTGAACCCCATAATTTTACAGAAAATTAATGGGGAAAAAACCACGTGGAAACCTTTTTTCATGTTTTGATCAATAATAAAAATATAAAAAAAAAAATGCGATAAATTTAGCTCACATTGTCCTACACGATTATTATGCCGAATTATGAAAAAGGCCGATAAAATCAGCAATATTATTACTTTTTTTCAATAGGTACATGGGTAAATAAAATTTTCGCAAGGAAATTATCAAATTAAAATGCATCGTAAGCAGTCTTGATATTATTCTTATTATCTAAAATTTTGAAATTAATCATTAATAAATTTTATTTTGAGATCAACTTTTGCAAAAACAAGTGAATTCCTTAAAAATATTAAAAAAAGGTTCTAACTTCGTTTTCTTTAAAAAATTGCTCTTAATGTCAAAGAAAGTTTATGCCTTGAAAAAAGTTATAACAATAAACATTTTTTAATAAATGACTGAATAAAAATATTAAGCGATAATAAATTTATAAAAACTTTCATTTCTTCACTAAATTTTGAAATAATTTATTTTGTTCTTTTATTATTTTGTACTGTTTGAATCAGAATGTCTTAATCAACCATGGATTATCATTTGCAAAAAGCTATTAGACTACATCAACAAATGCGATTTCACATTGAGGAACTGAATGCAGTTTTCCATTCTAACTATAATGGTAAGTATCACAAACAAATTTTGATATATTTCTAATTTATAAAAGATTAAAGTATAATTTAATATATAATATATTTAATATACATAAATTATTAAATTAATAAATTATTTATTTGATGGAGAAGAATATGCAATGAGAGCAAATGGTAACTCGTCGTTCACTGTAAGCAATACAAGTTTAGCAAATGATTTTATTCAAAAATATGTACTAGGTAGAATCAAACTGTTTTTGTAAGGATTGTAATGAAATGTTTATATAATGCATTTTTTCCCCGAAAAGCTTCCCTTCATGTATTTTGAGTAATATTTTGTATGTATTATCAAGAATAAATTTTCACAATGTACTTGTATCAAACTTTCATGTCTTATAAAAATTTTCATGTTCAACAATAAGTAATTTTATTAGAATAACTGTTGCGTAACAATGATACCTATAAGGTTAACAGGTGATGGCTAGAGGATGGGGGGGGGGGTTCTGCCTGGTCCCTGCTTCTAAATTATGAAGACCTCTTTCAGGAACACTATGACACACCTACAGGAAGCTCCATTATATAAGGTGCCATCACTTCCTTGTAGTAGTAAAAGATGAAAATCTTAGTAGCCGGGAATTTATACAATATCAGTAACAAATGCGTAACAAAGTGATGAAATTTTTTTTTTCTTTTTTTTAGCTGAATGATCATCTTTCGAATTGTGTAGTTTCATTATTTTATTATAAATTCAAAATGAAGTTCTTCATGATTTAATCTCAAACTTATCAAAATATTCTCTCAAATTACGAGTAATGATATATAAAATTATTAATCAAAAGCGTAATCTTATCAGAAAAATCTATTGTATTTTGATGTTTGCGAAATAAAATAAAAAGAAAATAATAAAATTTTTTGCTTAGTAAGTATTTAAAGTGCTTAGTAAGTACATCAAACGTAAATTAATAAAAAATGACAATTAAAATTCCTTACAAGTAGATTTTATTCTTGATAACTTGTTTTAAATTAATAATTAGACTTTGAAATGACGATTTAACATCGGAAATGCATTACTTACGAACATTCTTGAATACTATTGAGTTATGCGGTCTTTATTTAATGATTTTAAATTAGTTGATGAATAATTCAAATCTAGTTGTCATAAGGAAATCCTTGATAAATTAAATCCTTGTCCCCAATATCTAGTTCGTTGTAATGAACGGGCTAATTTCATATCCAAAAATTGCATTTTGTACACCAAAAATTAATGTCATTAAATTCTTTTTCTTCATTGATTACGTATCTTTTTTAGGCAGGTGGCAAAACGACACAGATTTATCATATCAACAAATTCTAGCTTGTTTCAGTCACTGTTACCATGCATTATATTTATTGCAACAAAGTATCAAAATTCTACAAGATCAAATATCAAAGGTACGAAACGCATTATAATTTTTATTAAGTGATAATTAAACTAAGTTAGAAAAAATTATTCATGTACACGAAGTTAGTACACGAAAAAATTGACATTTTTCCTTTGTAATCTGTAACTTTATACTTCTGAAAATAAAGTATATTAATAAAACAGGAAACAATAAATATGTATAATTTGCACGTTAACACAGTAATTAAAATAAAAATAAACATTTATTAAAACAGATTCTTATTTTATTAAAACAAAAAATTTTGATGCAATTTAATTTTGCTAGAGAAACATACGGAATCAGTTACATTTATATGAGTTTTTTTATATACACTCTATATGAAAAATATCGACTTACCAAAAAGGAATCATCCGAATGCTTTGAAAAATTTCGTATTCATAAATGTTTTGACCAAATGTATAAATGATTTAAATTTGGTGTCCACTAAATTAATAGTGTGATCTCCAGCTCATCAGAACAGAGCATCTTACAAATGTATACAAGATATACATATGCTTGATAGATGATTGTGAGGAGCTGTTCTTGAGCTGTTGTTAAAAATTTCTGGTGCATTTCGATTTAGGATACTTTTCAACAATTGAAAAATATGCTTCGCCGCAAGATTGGAGCTTATTACGAACAACTGTTAGAACTTGAATAATGTCATATCATTGGATTGAAAGAAGCAGGTTGGGCAAATCGAAGAATCACTCGTCATATGAATCGAAGCGGTAAGGCGATTAGAAGATGCTGGCAAGAATGGATGACTATTAGCAGATTTCAGATTTATGGTAGCGGTCGACCTAGGACCTTAACAGAGCTGTAAGGCAAAGTGCTTATCAAATCAGTTGTCACAGTATCTGATTCCTAGCTATTAACCATAAGATGTGTAACCCGCACATGATTGTCCACCATAACTATTCACTGACTGCTAATAGAGCTAAATCTATGCTCATACCGACTATTATGCCACCTACCACTTACGCCTACACACTGTCGAGCCAGCCAGATTACTGTAGTGCTTGACTCGAACAGTTATAAGTGATGCTGACTGGGAGTTAATAGATTTTAGCAACGAATCCCGCATTTAACTGTGTGCTTATTTTCCTTCAATCGAGCATGTCTGGGATTTGATGGGAAGCCGACTGCATCTATCAGGGAATGTTGGTGATCTAGCCCGACAATTGGAGTAAATTTGGCAAGAAATACCACAGAAAATGATCCATGAGTTTTATCAGTCTATACCACACCGTATGGAATTTTGACCAAAGTGGGAATTGAACTCACGAACACTGTTAAACCAAAGGATAGAGAGTTACCCTTTCTGCTTACAGATCAACCATAATATAAAAACAGTTTGCATTGGATGTAATATGAAGAAAAGATAATTTTCAAAAACATTTTAATAAAAGAATAACTAAAACTGTCCATGTGAAATTCACAGTGGTTTGAAATCTGCTCTACTATTTCGTATTGGATAGGTTTTATCTAGAGAATGCTGCGGGGTTGTGTTCAAAGCAAAGAAAAGATCTTTGGGATTCATTGACTCTTGAGTGTTTAGGTCAACAATTGAGTTTAGTGTATGAATAAAATTAGGGATTATTCATAAATTTGGTATTATGTTACATATATTGTATTCAACAAAAAAATATGATTTAATTTTAATATTGTATATTTCTCAGCAAAAAACATTTCTTATAACTTTCAAAATGAGAGAAAACAAAAACACAATTTTAGAGGTAGTAACATATGGAGTGTCATAGAGGTCATCCAGAAGGCAATACGGCTAAGTGTAGAAAACAAAAATTAAGAAAATCTATGTTTTTGAATAAAATAATTTTTAAAATGTTTTCTTATTGATTTTATAAAAAAAGTATTTAAAATCTTCATATCTACACGAATAAAGTATATAAAATAAGATTTATATACATAATGTTTAAATATTTACTAGATAATAGCAGAATTTTAAAAACTTAACTTCTTAATTTTTTGGCAGTTGAAAAAATGAGAATTTACATAAAAATAATACAATATATAATATTTTCTGTGATATACAGTCTATGTTTATTTATCTTAAATAAATCTTCTTTCTCCTAAACTTCTTCTGTGCGTGAATTATTTAAATTCTAATACTCACACACTGCTCATAATGCCTTATAAAAATAGTAATTGGAGAAATATACTTTCATAAATAATCATATTTTTTATTTTTTAAAAACTGTTATACGATTAAAATATAGTAATGGGGTTGATTGGTTGATTACCATGAGGATATTTTCAAGCCTACTTTTTTATGAGGCGTATTTTTTAAAGTTAATTAATTAGAACGTATTATCCTCGTAAAAATTGTATTTAAACTTAATATTGTGTCAGTTTGAATTTTTTTCTATTCATCACATATTAATTGTTTTAGTTTTTTTTTTTCTGCATATTAAGCCAACAAATTACTAATTTACTTGCTAACTTTTTTAATCCGTAACATCATCAGTATTGTAGAAAAGAAATCTAGATGATTCCTTTCAACTATACAAAAAAGTTTTTTATTACTTATGTATATATATGTATATTCATTTTACTTATGTATATTTATTACTTAAGTATATATGTATATTTATTGTTTATATATTTATATATATATTATATGGTGTCAGTCTCTAAAATTATAAATATACTGATTTTTTTTCTCAGTATGAGCTTGTATAACTGTAAAACCATCATCATTGGGCAAATAATTGTGTAAAACAATTTAAACTTAATTCAACTTTTATGATTTCATTATGAATAAATTTCAATAAAATAAGTTTTCCTGTGAGTATTCCATATAAGAATTTGAATGTATTATAATTTTTTGAAAATACTACGCACTTAATTTAAAGTATTTAGTGAAATACGATAACACTTCTTGTATAACACCATGATTCTTGATACAAAGGATAAACAACATAAAGATCACGTTAGTTTTAAAATTGTGACAACCAAGATAATTATCTTAGAGATAAATAATTATCTTAGAGATCTTAAGATAATTATCTTAATAAAATATAATGAAATAAAAGATACTTATTAAAAGATAATAAAGATATTTTAATAAAAGATAATTATCTTAATCTTATTAGATTAATTAATTAAATAAGATCTCAGATTAATCTGAGATCAAGAGAAACCACTTGAAAATGACACTATTTTTAAAATTAAAGCAAATGTATTTCATTTGAAAAGGTTTATCGTTAACGACCATGATGGATAATTTCTGCATTTTGAAAATATTCACCGTGTTCAACTTCTACCGCATATTTTGTTTCATATATTGTAGACTGTTTTCGTATTACTAAATAATTTTTATTAATATTTTAATGACTAAATGTCAAATATTATTTGGGGGTTACATAATGTAATATAGAATGTAGAAATAAGGCACTGTGTATATTTTATCAAATATACATGGTAATAAAATTATTTTAATAGTATAATTTGCTCTTCCTCACATTGTTAGTATACATTTTTATGCTATAGAATGAACCTTATCTAAGTATCCACTTCTAGGATTGTCTAAGTATCTGTTTTTATGACTTTTTGTATAATGGATATTAATGTCAAAAAAATCATTTATGTTTTAAAATAAGAATTAGGGATATTTTCACCTGGCATAATCATGCTTGTCCTTCATATCGTTCTTTGAACAGTAATTACATAATCACTCACTGTTTAAGTTTCTTTAAGAATTTTTGAGCAGACCAACAACTTGGCTTTTATATTTAATAAAATATTGAATTTTAAGTTTGATAAAATATGTGAGTTGTGCTTTTTTATTATTGATTTTGTAAAAAAACTGAAGCTTTCTATTTTTTCCATTTGCAAAACCATTTATTCGAGAAAAAATCCATTGTATTCCAAACAATTTCAGCATTCCGTATACATTTTTGGATGAAACTGAAGTATTAAAATTTTCACTAATCCTTCAGACATTTTGAAAATAATCAAATATGAATTTTTTTTAATAAATATTCTGATTGTTTTTATGCTGATTTAAATTTTAAGTTATTTACGAACTTTCTTCAAAATACATTTTGTATTTTTTCATTAAATCAAACGAAATTCTAACTGTATGCCTTAGATCGATATTAACTTGAAAACATGAATGTTTTCCTGTACTGCTTGTTATACATTTGGAGAGAGAAAAAAAGATAAATGGAAACTTTTTCCTTCGAGATTTGTCTCACATTTTGAAATTTATTTCATTTATTACATTACCCAGTTGAGAGTAAACAAAAGAAGATTTAAAAGCGCAAAGAAGAATTAAGTTAAAGTTCTCTTGAACTTCGAAATAGAATAGAATTGAGAAAAAATGGAGAATAAGAAATTGTCTCTTGTCGTCAGGGAAGTAAGAAAAAGTAAAAAAGAAGACAAATGGAAAGCAATTTTAAGTATAATGTATTTAAAAGATAAGACACCACTCTGGAATTTTTGTAATACACCAAGGTTTCTAAAGTAATACAATAATTGTGAAATTTTTGGAATGCTTAAAGTAGATTCCTCCAACATCATGCATTTCTGTAAAGCCAATTTTCTGAAGATTAAATGTCTCAAGCCACTTATTTCACTAAATTGATTAAAATTTATTTATAATCCAATCAATCTAACTTTCGAAATAACATACATATTAATTAGATTAAAGAATAGTAAAAAAATCACATATAGCTAGATTTCATTGAAAAGATAGATATTCTATCATTTTGATATGTGTATTTTTTCCCTTTGCTCAGGAAATTCAACAATATCAATATTTCAGAATGTGAAGAGGTTTTGTTAGATAGATTTTTCTTTTATTGCTTGAAGAATTTTGGAAAACATTTAATAGTGTACTACTTAAAGCTTGTATTCTTTCCTTCCAGCTTGATGACTGTGCATTATCCTATATTTCTGAAAAAAAATACGGTATATATATATATATATATATATATATATATATATATATATATATATGCATTATTTTTACATTGTCCTTTACTTCTCAGTCATATGGTGAGGAATCATCTTCAAAGATTCATACTTTACCTTTTGGTGCATTAAAATGTCAAAAAATGTTGTGTACTTTTCATCACCAATTGCTATTCTAGAAATATGGCAGTAGCTAGCTAGTGAACCACAACTTAACCGAAAATCACTTGTGCTTACTAATGGAACTGAGGTAGTAAAATAGATTGTGGTCGTAATGTCCTTCCATGAAACTATATCTTTGGGGATGGCAGATCAAATCGGGAATCTTTTGTTTAGTCTTTGTTTTTAAGTTCTGTGTACTAAGCCATTTTCCATACATTGGATACATAAACACACCCACTGGATCCCCACTATATAGTTTGCTATCAATTCCTCCCCTTATTATGCCAAAGGGTGAAATTCCCTTATCTTTATGTATGTGATATAATTTTAATATATAATTATATATGTATTTTCTTG
The DNA here is from genome assembly GCA_026290005.1 of Latrodectus geometricus. Lineage (NCBI taxonomy): Eukaryota > Metazoa > Arthropoda > Arachnida > Araneae > Theridiidae > Latrodectus > Latrodectus geometricus. The sequence continues at coordinate 18,600 of JAPDSC010124758.1, read as the reverse complement.
CTTTAGACTGAAGTACCTAATCCACGTCAATATTCTAACAATGAAAGATGCACAACTCAGAATTTTATTCTGCGTCCATGTTATCAAGAAACACGGGAGAAAAAAGTATCCTCAAATCAATCTAGTTTAATAATTCCTGTTGCTCCTGAATACCAAGTTGGTGATGCATTTGTTTTTGATCCAGTATCTGTGTCCGACATTGAGTCTCGTATGTGTTGCTCCTCTGTGATGAGAAAAGAAGAGAGCGTTATTACTCAGTCTTTTGCTCATGATATAAACCTTATGCAAGATAAAGATAAGAGCAAGGTTGGCAAATTATAGCTTTTATCCTATTTTCTAAAAATATATTTTTCTATAAATGTTATTCTAAATAATATATACTCATATTTTATGTATGAAGGAAAAGATAAAAAATACGTTTTCTACTGCTTGTCGTAAAAATATTTGGAACAAAGAATTCTTTAATCATTTTTCTTGATTTGTTGGAATATTTATTTAGATTGTCACTTATTTGTTGTTTCAGGCCCATGTTTCTCTGGATTTTTTTTTTTATATCTTTATTTAGATTTTGCTTTAATTATCTTCAAAAAGCATTTCTTGTGCTGTAGTAACTTTACTTGAACTTGTAATTGTTTTCATAATGTAACGTTTATTATTTTGTACTATTTGCAAATTTTCATTAATTTTTCCAAAATTATTCACTCGATTAATTGATGTGTGTTTCTTGAATTTTTAGAAGAAGAATTTCAATCTCTTCCCTATCGTAATCAATATTAAAACGTTTTATTTTTTTGATAAATTATAGACTTAATGAGATTAATAAGATCAGCTTGCTAATTGCAATTTACACTTTTTAGATAACATTCATAATGTGTTTTACAAACACTTCTAATTTTCTTTTTCTTATTGAATTTTTTATTAATAAATCCATTGCTTATTTAACAATACTTTTTTTATTAGAAATAAACCTATTCAATTATCACTTTTTTTTCAAAAACTGTTTTTTTATACACAAATGAATGTATGTTCGTCTGTAAGCTGTCTCTTATATTGCGAATGCAACTCTTCACTTTACATTACTTCAGTTTTATAGTTACATTTTTTGGATAATTTCACTTAATTCTAATGACATTTTTTTATCAATAATCTGTTTGTATGAATAATAGGAATAGTAAACATACTTTCTCTTTTAACTCGTATGAAATTTGTTAAATTGATTTATCGATATCTATTCTATTGTATAGTTTAGTGTTTCTGAATTATTTTTCGTGGTAGGAAATAATAGTATAGTTTGTATCAGAAACATCAAAAAGTTGCTTGGGCTAAAATTTACCTTCTTCTTTTTTCTTATAAACAGTAGTTGTGAATGGTGCTGCTGAGATTCCCTACTATGTTCTTCACATACAAATGTGCCAGTAGAAGATGGACACGTTTGTCGACGAACCATCTTTCGTTGTTCAACAGCGGTTGGGATTGATCGTGAAACGTACCATTCTGATGAGAATAGTTTGAAGGAAAACTTCTTCTCATCCAACTTTTACATTATGAAAATTGTCTGAAATGCAATTTTTTTCATATTGGAGTCATTTTTTGATTTTTGATACACTTTTTAATATGATTTATGGCTTAATTCTTATCAATATTTTGCTTAGTCGACCTGTTTTCCAGCCATAGTTTTTAATGTCATTAGCCAAATTATAATCACAATTGTTTTTATCAGTTTAGTAATTCATTGCTTTGGACTTTCGTTCTATTCAAAAAATATGAAACTCTAAAATCTTATTTTTCATTCCCCAAGGAAAAGTTTATTTCTGTGTTTATGCTGAGTAATTTAGGAATAATAAGTAATATTCCAAGTACAAAATTACGTGCTCTTGTAATGTTTTCAAGATTGACTGGTAAACAATTTCAAAATCGATCTAACAAAGAAACTGGTAAAATATGTCTTATAATGCAAATAAAGTTTTTAATTTAAAGAAAAAGACTACATTACTTAATTATTCGACAGTAAATCTTATCGAAGAATAAATTCTATTGTTAAATTTTAAATGTTTAACGACTTAAAGCCTTTTTTTAATATAATTCATTCAATAAAGACAAATTAATTACTTTTTCAGTAAATCAATATTTAGAACCTGCGTTAAGAAAGAGAAAATATGTTTTGCATGTAATCATTAATATAATAACAGACTTCTAATTTTTTAAAATAATATTTGAAAGAAAAAATTAATGTGAATTAATTAGCATGTTTTAAAATATTATGGTAGTTTAGGACGAAAATTACAGTTTTCATTGAAATATAAACATATACGAAGAATAAAACAACCAGCCATTGAATATTAATCGACATTTAGCAGAATTGTTAAAATGTACACAGGAGTATTCAAAGGGACCTGTTGTAACGAATGCATAATAACGATTCCGCTCTCTAATTCTAAAAAGATTAAAAATATGCTTCTATAATTTAATATTTTATTTGAAAGGGATGTATAGCTACATGATATGTAGCTAAACGTTTTTTAAAAAATATTCTAATGTCTGTTTTTTTTTATTTTAATTAGATGAATGTTCAATTATTTTCAGGTAATCCAAAGTGCTTTGTCTGAGAACAGTTGCCAAACTGAAGATGTTTTATGTATTCAATCAATTTCCTCATCTAAGTATATATTTTTTCATATAAAATTAAATAGTATTTAAAATATATTTATATTCAAGATTTTGTGCTACCTGTATTTCCCATTAGAATTTTAATTGTTAAGCTTATTTTGATGTTTTATAAAATAATGAAAATGCAACCAAATTAATGGATTTCATTGATAAAGTAACGCACATATTACTGAGGAATATTTTTCTCTTTATCTTTTAATCTTTTTTCTTTTAAATGCAATTATTTTTTTAAAAATTGGGAAGGCATTTTATTTATTGTAGATATTTTTGTTTAGTTTTGATATATTTTTTTATCATCTTTCTTTAAGTATGGGACTAATTTCATATTTATTTACTTTGTTTTGGGCAACTAGCGTGATAAGATATGGATAAACCGAAGTAAAAAGTGGAGGGAGAGGAAAAGGAGTTGTAAAAGCAAATCAAAGACTTTTGAATTTAATGACACAAAAGTTGTAAAGTGCACATTCTTAGATAAAATTCTGGAAGCTGTTGAATTCGCATAATAATGAAATGAATAATTTAATTTGTAGGTTATCTAGGTCATATGAAAATTAAAGTATTTCCAGTTTTATTGGCATATGCTTAAATACATATACAATCGATGCTCAATGTACACGCTTCATTTGTTTCAATTTTTTAAAAATAATGATCGAAATATTTTTAAAAGTAGTGAATATTTTTGATTTAAATTCAATAAAAATTAATTACCTTTTCAAAATTGTCAAATTAATCTTTAGATACAATAAAAGTAATTTCCTCTAAAATTCAGACAAAAAGCTCAGAGTGGCCTAAATGAAAGCTATGGTAAAAATATTCCGTAAGAAAAAGTTAATTAAAATTTGGTTTGGACAAAGATTCTTCTTAGAATATGAGAATTCACTTTATGATATAAAAATGTAGTAAATATAAATGAAGCTACAAGAAGTTTTAGATACGTTGATTGAAATGGCAAGAAAAAAATTATAATTTCATTTTTCTCTTTTATTAAACTAAAATACAGATGTGCCAATATTTTATTATATTAACAGTATAATTATTATTATTTATATATTATTATAATATATATAATAATTATTAACGCTATTTATAATAGCATACAATAAAGATTCAATTTTTAGAAAAGTTGAATATACCGTGATTTATGGGTATAAATCATTAGGGAATATATAATTTTTTCATAAAAACTTAGATAAATTAAAACAACTAGATGAATGCTATACATTAAGGATATGAATAATTAAGGAATTTAAAATTGTTTCATAAAACCTTACTAAATTAAAGCAATCAATCATGGGAATGCAATTAAAAATAGAGAAATAAGGTGTGGTTTTATATAGAATTATTAGAAGATGAACCAAAATAATCATTAATTTTGAAATGAAGAGGGAATTATCAATACTCTGATTCAGAAAAACTAAATTCATTATTGTGCATGTCTTGAAAAACGAAAATATTTCATCGATCTGTAGGATGGATAATACCTCGGAAATATCATCTATACCTTTGCAAAATTTAAATCCCACGGAAACACCAAAAATATGGTATATTACAAAGATTTCATTCCACAAATTTGATGATTCAAACAACAAGAATACATTAGAAACATTTGATGAACACTGAATGTTAATTTAAGTAATTATAAAAATCATAGGGAATGTGTGTGTGAGCAAACAATATTATAATATACAATAATTTGTCTTAGCTATTCTTCTGGAGGAAAACCTGAACTTAAATCAATATTATAGTGATAATTTATTTAAAGTTATTAAAATATGTTTAAAAATATTGTAAACGGAGAAATTACAGTCGTTCATAGGAAAAATTAATGTTAATGGCTCAAAAATAGTAGAAAAAAATTGGTTTACACGATTGGTCATAGGAAATGGAATTTCACTACATAAAATTGAATTAGTTTTGAAATTTTCGAATTTAAAAATAGCGTTTTTGGATTAACTGATAAAACGATCATTTACAACACAAAATAAAACATTTTTCCCCCAGACATTAGTTTTTAAGATTACATTTTATATGCTTACCTGAAAGATAAAATTTATCATTAATAGAAAAGTTTTCATTTCTCTGGATGAATTGAAAGAAGAAATTTTTCTAATTGCATGTATCTATATAATATTTAAAAAATTTTCACAAAAAATGATTTATCACTTTAATTGTTGCTTAGGAAAATAACTATAATAATCTTATTTATTAAATAAAAACAATGATCATAAATTTAAAAACTGATACTAGTTCAATTAAATTTACTTAATTTTTATATTTTGTTAGAGGGCCAAGCCCACCAGCTTTTAGGGAAAACGATTCCAGTAGAAAACATGTATATGGTAACATGAAAGGTAAATAGGACATATGGACAAACACTGATATTTACTATTTGCGTGCTTCATCTAAATTGAGTTTTGCATCATCTATGATAAGCTAAAAACAAATAAGATCAAGTGTTGAAAGATTGAAATCCCATTTTAGTTACGAAAATATGAATAATTGAAGTAATTAATAAAGACATACTCTAAAAATGAGCAAAAAAAAATTAAAAATAGAAAAAGTTTACAAAAATAATAATTTTTCAGAAAAATTATGTGGTAATATAGTAAAAGAAGGAATCAAAAACCGTACATATTTTTTCTTTACTCCCAACAATTAAGGAGATTACAATTTTAAAAGGAGAAAATATATGCTATGTTCTTGAAAGGGGAAGAATATTATAAAGATCTTAAGTTTATTACATAGCAGCATTAGAATTTTATAGGGAGTTCATATTAATGTTAATTAGGTTTAAATTAATTAAATATTCTGCAATCAATGAAACATTGCTTTGAATTTAAGTTTGCTAGACCCGAGCAACCTGACGAGTTTCCTTTAATTCTCCATAAATCAATTTTAACTCAATATGCATAAAAATGTTGACGAACAAATAGAATAAAAATATTAATGTAGACTTCATTTCTAAAATAAAGTCACATTTTTTTAAAATTAAACTTCAATAAGTCGCATATTATTTAATTTTATAGAAATTTCCTTTCAGAGCCATCTATCAACGATGAAGTAATAAAATATATTCAAATAATATTAAATTCTCCTTTTTAAGAAACATGACTGAAGCTAAATTTTTATAAAGTACATAAATTGTCTGCATGTAAATATTAATCATAATTGTTATAATGTCATTTCACATACATTCAATACATTCGCAATAATTTCTTCAAATTTCACGTCTGACTGAAATTTGATTGACATTCAGTGTTGGCAGGATATTTTTCAGCATATCCTTTTATATAATTTTTAACTAATTAAAAGTGTTTATCAAAAATATTTTTATTTTATTTAAATCATTAACGTGAACTATCACGTTATACTATATATTATTAGGATGATTTCAATTTATTTGATATTAGAACACTTCGACATTTTATGCTTTATTATTTTATTTTATTTCAGCAATCAAACTGAGTCTTCTTCGGACGTCCTTAATTTAGGAAATGAGTTGGATGAGCATTTGAATTTTAAATGAATTCGTCACATTTATTTTAACATGAACATCCTTAGAAAGGAATGAATGTTTTTTGTTAGAAACAAATAATCTGGAAAAACATGTTTGTTTTGCTACAAAGAGGATAAATAAATACCATAACTGCTTTCTTGAAAATAATGCCAGTTTTACTGTTTATTTATAAATTAAAAACAGAATGTAGATGGCGTTTGTTTGAAAAATAAAACAATTCTGAAAAAACTATATTCTATATTAAGATTTTGAAAGCTTATGATATTGACATGAAACTTCATAGAAAGCAATGATTTTTTTCTCTTAAACAAAAAAAATATGTATATTTGTGATATTTTACTACAAAAAAGAATAAATTCTATAATTGTCTTATTGAAAGATATAATCATTTTATTGTTTACTTAAACGAATTAAAACAAATATCGATAAACGTTTATGTGAAGAATAAAAAAACAAACAAAACTACAATGTATATTGCAATAAAGGTGCTGTAACTCATATTAATTATTTTTTAATTGCAATATTGGCTGTAACACATACCATATATACACAAAAACAACTAAGCTAATACAATTCAATTTTATACTAACGAAATAAAGGTGCATATATATTATTTTGTCTATATGAGTACATCGTAAAAAAATGCAGTAATTAATTTATCTAAAGAAATTAACATAAACAAATCACTTAAAAGAATGATCATAATAATTCACACAACATTTAAAAAAGTTCTTTACAAAATTCAAACAGTAAGGAAAACAAGTGAATAAAAAGCGTTATTTTGCCATTCCTTTTTGTTAAATTAAATATTTTGGCTACCCACCAATCTGAACAATAAGTTGCAAAATTTAATTATATTTTGAATGTAATTAGCTGAATGATTGATAACAATATTTAGGACATATAATTTTTCTTTCTTCTAAGATTAATTGAAATTTCATGTGATAGGCGAAGTTCATTTTTCTGTGGTGCTTTTTGAAGAGTGAATATTTGATCTTTTCAAAAAGCAAAAGAAAATTAATAGATTGTTTCGTATTTATCAGAGTTTTTGCTTATTTGATTCCTTCACACCTAGTTTTCTATGTATGTATGATACATATATGCTACCGCAATATACATATACAGAGTGGCCAAAATAAGAATGCATTTTTGTAATGTTCATGTACATGACATATATGTTAGAATGAATAATAGAGTACTTATCATGGATACGAATGTATATTTTACATTATGATTGTTTCACTTTTAAATAAATCTTACTTCTATGAGTGATAGAGCAGAAGCTAAGATTTTTCAATTCTTTTTATTAAGCATACTAAATTTAGATTTAATTATTAAAAAGTACTTTTTCCTTAAAATTGATGTTCAATTTAAAAAAAAAAAACTTTAATTTTTAAAAGAAAATTTAAATGTTATTGTGGCAGACAATTTTATTTGTGAACGAATGATTACCTATCATAGTAAAAGGAAGTTAGCTTATAACAAGATTTATTAGATCGTTAATTACATGGAATTTTACAGATCAATTTTAATATCTGAAGTTATATCTAAAATGTTAATACTTTCGGTTTCTGAACTTTATAATAACCTATATTACAAAAAATAATTTATATAAATTATTTTTATTTGTTGATTACTATTTTGAGAATTTCAAGTTAACTTCTCCACATTCTTAAATGCATGTTCTAATGAAATTGCATTAATTACTTGTACGGCTGAATGTGTGCTAAGGGTTTTTTTTATTTTCCAGAGTAAAAATTATTTTTATTAAAAAATGAAAAAACAATTCTGAAATGAAAAACACTGACTTATAAAAAATATTTAAGAATTTAATATTTCTTTTTTTATTTGAATAATGCACATTAATGCTTTTTGACTAAACTTATAAAAATATTTCTCGTTTTTGCTAATGGCACAGCTTTATGTAAGTATTATAGCTTCTAAATTAAAAATCATACTTTTGATAGTCATATACATTTTATATACACTTTTTTGAAAAAAAACATGAAGTATTTAAGGAAAGTGACTGTTTTTCTAGGTACAAAATATGAGTATTACTCATATATGGATACAGAAATGATTAAAATCACCTTTGTAAACACATCCGCATTGAACAATTCCACATAATTCAAATTGAATTTTAAAACAGATGATGACATCACTCCTCACAACAATACTGTTTTCTTTTCTTTTTGATAGGGATTGATAGATTCCTGATATCACCTTGTGATTCATTCCGCCTGGTATTCATCATTTGTTGTTCCAGATCTGCGACATTTTGCAGTGCCCAAATTTAGCTGTTTACTGTGCCACAAACATTTTTTAACCGATGAAAGATCTGATGACTTTCTTGGCCAAGATAAAATATCAACCATGTGATGGCAGTCTATAGATAACCAATTAGGAGCTTGTATTATCTTGGTTTTGGATGATGTTCATTTCAGCTAATAGCACTGATCGTAAGATTAGAATCAATATATATTCTTGCTGTTAAAGTTTTAGTGCAAACCATTTGCTTTCCATTGGAATACTCTATTCTATCAGGGGTATTAATTATGTGTTATTTCAAGCCACTTGATTCATACTCTCCATTCACGAGTACAGTAATCACCTGTCCCAAGCGTGAAGCAATATTCATCTTTGAACATTATGCAATGCCAATCTAGTGACAACCTGATCATCGGCTAAGACAATTTTAAACGACTCCTCTGATGTGAAGCTACAGGCAAGAGAATTAGCCTTAGCCTAGCATATTGGAATAGGGGAAATATCTGCGGATGAGATGGCTAGTGTAACTTGTTTGAGAGGATAATGATGACCCTAAATGTAGATTTGCCGAGGCGTGTAATAACTCCAATCTAGCTTTTCATTTGTATACCATACTCTTAAAAGGCTTCATTTCACCAATAAACTTCTTTCAAAAACATTCTGTAATGAAATGTTCTTAAAGTAATGCCATATTTTGATTATAAAAAAAAAAAAAAAAAAAGATTTATTCAAGTCACTGACAATTGCATGGGTTTATACCGGCTCTGAAGCAAGCTAATAATAAATAATAGCCATAAAGTAATAACAAATAATAGCCATATTAAAAACAAGTTTTTTTCAAGGCTTTTTGGGGTTGCTACAGCGCTTGGCGAAAGGAAGAAATATCAATATTTGAAGCACTGGTACCAACATCCCGCCGGACCTTGAAATATCATTTCAAAATCAATCTACACATTATGAAAAATTATAATTATATCTAGTTTACAACACAGATGCATAAGCTAATTTTAAAAAGTCGTTTTAAAACATTTAAACAATGGGTAAAATAGCAATTTTAGGAACAGATCTTTGACAAAATTTTTATTTAGTAATTTTATGATTAATTTATACAATTTCAAAATTTATTTTATCAAATTGCCATTTGATTCTTGCGTACAAATTGTTCAAATAATCTCTTTTCAGGATTTCTATAAACCTTGTACACTGTTTTAGGGATTTTCCTGTATTTATCAAATCAATTATATTCTATAGAACACAAATCTGGTTCAACGAAATATAGTTATCCCTTTTAAAATATACCCAGAGGTAAGGACATCAAAACTATCAGTTTCTGATGAAAGAAGAATGATCGACCTGGAATTCACATCCCCTCAGCTTGAACACTTACCGTGAGAAATTATTCAGCTTCCAATGATACTTTTCGAATGAAATTTGAACAATTTAAGTTAAAATTGAATCTCTTCCTCGGTACTCAACCTCAGTGAAGGGACACTGGACGCTATTCAACTTTTAACGGGCATAATCATTCTCAGCATGAGTCTCATTTGTTACAGAAAATGTAGAGAAAAAGGTTATGATAACTGTTGCCGATATCGTAACCAGATATTAAAGTTGCAAAATAATACAGTCGATGATTTTCTTCCATCTGATTCGTAGACAAAACTTAATCATTAGACATAAATTTCATAATCAAAAGATTTTTGTCTATTTCAAGTTCATAGCACGCATTAGGCAGTGCTTATGCATGCTAAACTTGTATGATTTTCCATTATTGTGATTTAAATTTGTGTGGGAAGACGAGTGCTGATTCAGTGTTAACTTCTTCATCTAACAGGTATCAATATTAGCAAGTAGTTGGCATTATCTCTTGACATCCAAATAATAAAATTGGAAACAGAGGCCATTAATAAAAAATGTACCTATGTAATTAGAAATGTACTGACATTAAAAAATCACTGAAATTTGTTTTATGTTTCCTCACTTTGAGCTAAAAGTACTTTGTTTTATTTTCCAAAGAGACCCACCATAACCTCCCAATTCACCTTTTTCTTCAAGTAGTAAGAAAAGAAGAAATGGAGTTGGTATTCCATTTCTCATGCAACCAGTGACCTCTATCGCTTCTTTTTAAGTATATTTGAAAGTCTAGGCACTTTTGCTAAATTTTTTACCAAGGAATTCTATCTCATTTTAAATTTTATGAAGTTTGTAATAAAATGGCAAATTTATAGAAAAAAATATAGATACTATTCTTTATGTCTAGTTATTTCAGAAATAATCTTTTAGATAAAGCAGTCTATAAAAGCTTAGCAAAAAATCTGAATAAAACATTGGATATAAATACCAAATAAATAACGCGATCCTTAAAGTTAGCCATAAATTTAACATCATTGAGTTGATGGTGCAATGTGATTTGGTTTCTCAAAGTTTGTTTTTTACTCACGAGTAATGCGATATAAGTGTTTTCTGTGATGATTTCTCTTCTATTATTTGTAGGAATTTCAAATAATTTTTTTTATTTAATTCATAAAAACAATTACAAAAAAGGGCTTAAAATTGTGCATCAATAAATTGGTTACTTATAAATTAACTTTCATTCTTTTCAAACGTATTCACAATTCAAATTTTGCTTGCTGTTTCTACTTGAAAATAATGTTAAGAAAAAAATCGAAAAAAAAAAAAAAACACTATCTTTTAAATACCCCTATTTTGATCATTTAAATGCTTGTAGCACGAAAGTAAGAAGAATTAAAGCATAAAGAAGAGTTAGTATAAATTTTTTGTATTTTTTTTTTTATTACAGATCAAAGAATATAAATTGCTATGAGCCATTTTATAGAATATGATTATGACCTAATTTCGCAAATATTGGAGTGCCTTCCAATTAATACAGCAAAAAAATCTCCAAAATTGTGTTTACCACACGAGCGTATTGTTGAACTGAATAGAATTGGCCTTTGTCATCTCCCGTGTACACAGAGAAACAGAAAACATATTTCACAAATAAAAATAGTTTTAGTACTTTTTTTGCGTTTTCTCTCCTCAATTTTTCTTTGTCTGACTTGATAGTAAAATTTTTATTTTCTTTGATAAGTCTGTCATCAATTATTTATATCATCATTCTGCGTAAATTAGTGGGTAAAGAGTGACACACAGAAAATATTTATCATTGATAATCTCAAGTAAGCATGACGCAGCTGCTCCTTTATAAAGAATATGCATTTAAATTATCAGACCAATTTCTCTATTTATTTCACCCAGCTGCCAGTAGAGAAATATTTCAGTGAATCCGGTTGTGTGAATGAAGAAATGATTAACTTTGCTTTACTCAGAAACTTCATCAAAATTCTTTGTGAAAGGTAATATTTAGAACTTCTTTTATGTGAAAATGGTTAAAAGTAATTAAAAACTTTCTTAATTTTTTATGTTATTTAAATTGAATTTTCATGGAAATTTACTATTTCATAACGTTAAAAATGTCTTTTATCCAACTCATAGGATTCTATGAGTTGTAATATAAATTAATATAAATTTATATAAATTTAATTAAAATTAATTAATATAAATTTAGTTTAATCAATTATTAAATTAATATAAATAATATAAATTTAATTAATATAAATTTAATATTAATTAATATAAATTTAGTTTAATATAAATTTAGTTTAATCATCCTTAATTAAATAAATTTAAATTTAATTAAATTAATATAAATTTAGTTTAATCATCCTTCAATTGTGAGAGATTACTGTATCGATATATATTCTATGTATTGGGTTGTCCGGAAAATTCATGCCGATTTTCGGTAGGTATCGTGAGAGATCTGACTGAACATATCACAATTATTGAAAATAAATGAAATTTGTACATATTCTAAAAGAGATAGCTTCAACCGTATTTGGAAAAAAGTTTGGTTAAGGTTCGTTCATTTTTTATCAGTTTTGTATGCCTTAGAATATGGTGGCAAATAAAGTGCATTATAGGCTTTTCTTTTTTCGAAAGGGCAAAAATGCCCCATAAGCGGCAAATAAGATATGCACTGTTTATGGCAAGGATGCTGGAGGAAGGATTTCTCTTAAAGGGAAAAATTTCGACTCTTTGGTTGAGATCAAAACCCATTTGGACAAATTTTTGCAGCGAAATCTGAGAGGTACTGGAAATACGGAATTCTCAAGCTTACACAAAAGATGGAGAAAGGCTGTGGAGCAGAATGGTATACCTACATGATTTAATAAATGTATATCAATATTTAAATGAGCTGCTTTTTAATTGTCCTAAAATATCGTCACGAAGGCGAAAATGCGCTTTAGGTCCCCTACTCTGCCAACTTGGCGAAAGTGTGCTGTGGGTCCCGTACTTGGCGGGTTTTCAAAAACGCTGTTGTCATGGCGATAATGGAATACGATTTTAAACTAATTAGCAACCAATGAAAATGACCGATTTTTAAACTGAAACTAATTAACGACCAATGAAAATGCTAAAAGAAAAAAACCAATTAATGAGCATGCGCGAAAAAGCGCAAATTATTTCCTCCTGAGATTGCCATAGAGAGCTCATTAGGTATAAAAACGTCCGGTTTACCACGCTTAGGGCATTTATCGCCAAGTTGGCAGAGAAGGGGACCTAAAGCGCAGATTAACGGGCACGAACTTTCCGGACAACCCAATACATGAATTAGTCTCAGTCTAATGTTCCGTCACTTAGTGGTATAAAGTTTGAAGAAAAGCATAATAGTTTAAGTGAAAATTTGATCATTCGATAATGTTTCAAATTTGTTTTGGTTAAAGTCGTAACTCTATTATCTTTTCATTATTATTATTATCATTATATAAGGACTAATTTGACAGAGTTTGCAGTCTGAAGTTGGTTCTGAACAAGAGATAAAAGTCTAATGTATAAATTTGTTTTAAAAGAAATTTTAAAAATATTAATAGATTGTAATAAATTATTTTTAAAATAATGAAATTTTTTTTATTGGAGTAAGTGCTCCATAAAATGTTTAAGGTGACAAAGATTTTTAAATTCTATTTCATCAACTTTTGAAAGAATCTATTCTATTCTAATAATTTACTGATCTCCTTTTAAGTGGATCAAAAATCCCTTATTTTGTAAATAAAATGGAAAGCATTTTGCGCATTATTTGAGAAAATGAACAGTAATATTTATATGGTTATATCGAACCCATGAGTTATTGATCTGGAGACCACAGCGCAAGTCAATCTAAATTTATCACGATATCGAAATTTGGGAATAGTTTATGTAAATATATTTTTAAAGTGTTTACTGATTTGGTTGGTGTATATTTTAAAGATGTTCACAAGACAAAAAATAATGAGTTAAAAAATAAGTCAACCTTGTAAATTTTTTATCATTAAATATCTTACCACAAAAATTGCGCTATAATTACTAGAAGCGTTAAAAGAGAATTTCTTCTTAATATCCCAAAGAATAAAATTAAAAAATTATAGAAATGAGTTTACAAGTGTTAAATTTATTGATGGATTTTCATAATTTAGAAAAAATTTGTAGAAGAAGTAGAATTTCACAATTTTTTCCAAAAAAGAGTGTCGTGTGTTGAGAAATATTTATACCACAAAAAAAAGTATTTCTTATAAAATGGGCTATGTAATGACTATCAATAAATTTTGGAAAATAGTCTTTAAATAATTTTGTAGAAATTTAAAAGATACAAATAGTTATTTTACCAGGATAATAGTTTTGTGAAAGCTAGTTTGAAATAATGCTGCAAAGAAAGCTACCGGTATATTTCTTAGGTTTTGTCTAAGAAAACCTTTAAAAAGTGTTTGTATAAAACAGCCAACAATTTTTAACAATTATTTAATTTAATCAGTGCAACAATAAAGATGACGGAAATATTAAAACACAAAGGATTTTAAAAAAATTAATTCAGAAAATGAAATAAAATAGTAAATCAAGTTGATTACATTCAGTGAAAAATTAACTGTTATAAGATGATGAATATGATTATTAAATACTATTAAGATTTCAAAAAAAAATAAATTTTTATTTTTGTTTTAGTTAATTTTGTAATATTTGTAGTTTCCATTATTTATTTAAATGATATTTTGAACTTAATAAACTAAATTCAAATTCATTTTCCGTAAGTTTTGCATTGGTTTCCTTAAAAGTTTCAAATTTACTTAAATTATTATGGAAGGTTATAATATGAATACAAAATTGCTTTTCAATAAATAGGATAAATTTATGTGCCGAAATTTAATTAAAATATTCTTGTTGAAAAATTAAACATCTTATCTGAAAATCTTTACATTTATAACAGTTATATTCTTTATAAAATAAACATGGAAGTATGATATAAATGTTAAAAAAACTTTAAAAGTAAAAATAATTAATTTTGAAATGAGGATTTTAAGCAAGGCACTGACCAATGAAATCAAAAACATTATTAGCAGTTGATATACCTAATGAATGAACAGGGAAGAAAGAAATTCGGTGTTCTGCTGAAAAGAAGTCTTAATTGCGATCTGCAGTAAGTATTATCCTTATAAAAGACAATTCGGGTTGGTCTGTTCAGTTCGAGTTGGTCCACTATGCTTTTAAACTCGTATCATTGTGCTGTTGTTTCGCTGGACATGAACTGCTATTGGAAGACAGGAAAATCTTCCTTCCAAAAAGCTGATGATTCTCTCCAAGTTAAATTCTATTATTTATTAAAATGTCACCCTTTTTCGTTGAAAAAGCAATGTTTCACTTACTGTTAATCATTAGTAGATAAATGTCGAATACTTTCAACGACACGATACAGACCTCTACTTGCGCAGTTTTAGCAGAAGTTAGAAGAAGCTACAATGTGTGGTGATTGGGATTTTTTTAATAATCTTATAAAATATTCAAAATAGTATAATTTTTGATTTTTCGAAAATTTTATCTCAGTTTATTAGACCCCCACATATATAAGCATATACAATCAATCACAAAAGACAAGTATATACAGTCAATCACAAAAGTCAACATACGCCCATAAGAATTGAGTTTTATCAAAAACTATTTGAATTTAAAAGGATAGAAGCTCTTAAACTTGTTATTCTATTTTTAAAAATTATGATTAGGAAAGCATAAAAACTGATTAGAAAATAATAAAAGTTTTTGAAATAAGAATGTCACAAAAGTTTATCTGCAGTTAGTTGGCTCTTGATAAAATTTGCATTTGAATTTTTATTTATCACTTCCTAGGTTTAAAAGGCCCGTGAAGTTAAATTATTTTGACTTTCATCACCCATGAAAGTGAAGAGTTTTATCAAAAAAATTAATTTTAATTTCAAAGATTAGTAAAAGAAAACATGTTGTAAAATGAGAAATATATCGTAAAACTTATGTTGTGATATCCAAAGTAATAAGAAATTGCCTTGTAACTTATATATATATATATATATATATATATATTCATACTTTTATTAGACATTATTATTAACGTTGGAAAAGTTCTCATTCAATGAAACTTAGTCAGCGTCAAAAAGGAAGTATAGTTAAAAAAGTAAAGAAAAATTCAAAAATTAGTGCCCCACAGTCGACTAAGCAGATTGTTTCAGTAAGTGGGAAAAAATCGACCCAAAAAATGTGCATAGTATTTTTCGAACAACAGACTTCAATGACAGAGTTCTCAAAAGAAAACCTCTAATTTCATCTGTAAGCCAATAAAAAAGATAAATTTTGCATCTAAGTATATTGACAAGAGTTTCGATTTTTGTAAAACAGTGTTACTTATGGATGAAAGTGGCTTTAATATTCTCTCTGATGGGAAATTTTTTGGCGAAGAAAAAACGACGAAATGAAGTCAGAAAATTTTCTGCTAATTGTTAAACACAGTAGAGGAATCATAGTGGCTTGGGACTCAACGACACCAGTGAGTCTATAGATGGTTAAATTTAAATATTTAAAAATCATAAATTGGATCGCTTTAAATATTTAAAATTATTGCCGAATCATCTGCCCTGATCCATAAATAATTTAAATCTGGGAAGTAGCTGGATTTTCCAACAAGATAATGACCCAAATCTTACTGTCAAGATAGTCTAGAAATGGCTCCTCTATAAAGTACCTAGCCAGCTGCATTCACCACCTTAGTCACCATACTTGAATGACATTGAGCACGTATGGGATGAACATGATGATTGAATTCGACAATATACAATTACAAGTAAAGAAAATTTGAAGATTGTAAGGAAATGTGCGTGGTCTGATATTACTCCCAATACTATAAAACATGTTATTTTACCAATACCAAAGAGAATGCAAGATTTTATAGATTCTAGGGAAGGTCCTAGTTAGTATTTATTTCATAGTTTGAATCATTACTTAGAGATAAATGAAATATCTTTTCTTTGTATTTAGACTTTTGTCACATGCATAATATCGTTGTTTGTTAAGTTTGCTTAAAGTTCAAGGAAATTAAAAAGCAATATTTTTTCAATGGACATAAGTTTATTAAAAAAATTTTTTTTCCAAAATATTATCTTTATGGTAGATAAAGGTATTTGGATAGGTGAAGATAGACTTTTGTGATTGACTGTATATATATACACACATTTAAAAATACATATATTGTGTATTCATATATATGTAATATATTTGTGATTTGAAATTGTTTCTCAATTTAACTGATAAGAAAGAATTTGTAAATAATATTAGAGGGTTAGTTTCATTCTTTGACCTTTTATATCCATACACATGTTATTTTTCTTTCTTAATCGATAAAAACTTCTGTCATGACACTTACTAGGAAAAAGAAGATAAAAACGTACTTTACTGTAATTTATTTTATTGATTTCCTTTAACATCATACAAAAGGCAATAACTCATTGGCAACATTATTACTCAGAATCATTATAAATTTATGAAGGAAAAATGTGTAGCAACAACAAAATGTAGACACTTTGATTTTCCTATACAAGTGTATTTTAATATTTATTCAATATCCACTTTTGTTTAATTAGGAGATAACATTAGGGTAATTGTTACTGGAGACAAAAAGGTTTTATTTGGTTTGTTTATTAATGACGCAACTAATGAGAATATCACATTTTACATGCACAAAAATAACGCACGAACAACACAAAATAAATTTTTTAATAATTACATAATCAAGTTTAAATATTTTAAACAAATGGAACTACCCTACTTTTAACGTATATATGTTACGTTAAATATATATGTGTTACAGATTAAATCATTATTATAATTAAACACTAAAACAAGCACATATTCTGATTTATCATTTAAATTCCTCCTTTCGTTAGATTTATAAGCACAGAAAACATATTAGATTACACATGCAATCGAGAATTAGGAATTTTGATTTTAATTTAAATTTTAAACAATGTCTTTTTAAATTTCACGTATGTATGACTTACATTATTATTAAACTTTTCAAGATTAATCTTTTTTTTTTTTAACTTAATTTGTATTTGTATTTACTTTTGTATTTGTTGAAAGAGAGAAAAATATGAGCAGAAAGTACGATGTTATATGATGATTTTTTATTTGATTCAAATTGTTAAAAAAATGTTTTTAACAATTTGGATGAAACGTATTAAATGTGCAGAATTTTTGAATCAGCACATTGAGATCGATAAATGCACATTACAAAAAAAAAAATTATAAGCTTCGAAAAGTGCAATTTTGTGTTTTCTTGTATAGAATATTAATTAATATTTGAAAGTAAAAACTAAATGATCTGGAGTTTAATATTATAAAATGAGGGTATTCATAATAATAACTGTAGTAGAGTTTTTTCCTTCAAAGATGTGTATGAAAAGGCGGTGCAACTCTTATGCTGCCAAGTACTGTAAAATGTATATAGCTCTATTCAAATCATACACTTTTTTCAATTTTCAACAAATTTTGTTTTTCAAAATAACAGAGAAACCTCTCTACTCCATACGGTAGATATGCTTTTCTTATAATCGTCATTATTTCCAGATAGTCATAGATATGCACATTTCTTCTCGGTTAAAGATTGTCATCCCTGAAAACGTAGCAATCTTTAACAGCTCATCAAAAAAGTCTTATATAAAGTTTAATTATCCCATTTTCGCAGTATTCTGATGTCTCTGTTTGAGAGCTGAAGTGGCTCAATAGTTTTATGCCATTTCCTGTTAAGACTAGCAAAG
>JAPDSC010124755.1:0-10404 GCA_026290005.1 Latrodectus geometricus | reverse complement strand
CTTTCTTCCACTCATTTTCAATTTTTTAGCAATAGAAACTCTAATATAATAAAACAAAATTATAAACGAAATCATGCGTTTATTGCAACTACAACAAACAGCGGAATGAGACAACTTTAAGCACTGATAATGACACTTGTTTATTTTTGACAGCTATGTTTCTTTTTATGCAATGGACATTAAAAAGGTATCCAAACACGATCAACTTAAAGTGAACTTGTTCTTTTATATAATTTTTGGGCATTATAGGTTATGATGGAAATTTCCACCACTATGCAAAGAAGGGTTAAGGAGTACATTAGTTTGTAACAAATTACAACAATGTTTTCTTACAATATTTGCGATAAAATTTAACCAATTTTTGAATTTATATGATGAATATACGTTGCTGTTTCTAAGCAAATGTACTGTCTGCCGTTCAGTGAATTCATTCAGTTGAGAATTAATGAAATCAAATTTTGTTGTTGTTGTTAATGACACTTGGCGACGCCAAGCCCGCCCGTCAGAGACTAAGCGAATGAAGTCAGGGAGGGAGCGTCTTCCGTTTTTTAATAAAGCACCTTCATTCGAAGGTGGAAGTACGACTTTTGGCAATCATGTTTTACTTCATATATATAAAATTATGTCTTGTAAATATATCAGCACATAATGTAACATTTAATTTATATTATTTTCAATAGATTATAAACAAGTGCAAACATTATTTCAGAGTCATTGAACTATGTAAGAAAGAATTAGATTTTCATTAAAAACTTTCCGACATGCAAATGTTTTAGTGATTATTCTTTTGTAAATAAATGGTGTTCACAAAATATAAATATATTTGAAAATCACTTCAACTTTTTCTTACATATTTTAAATCATTCAAAAGGAAACTTTTTAAGTATGCACAACAACAATTTTAAAACTTTTAAGTTCAGCTAACTTATAAAGTTACTTAAGCTAGTCTGAGAGGAAAATTTTTTTAACTGTCTCGAATTGAATCTACAAAAACATTTCTGAAATACAAGAGCTTAAAAGCAGCTACAATGAATATTTAAAAAAAAAATCTAAATAAAAAGTTAAGAAGACATGCAAATTTTCTATGCATTGAAAAGTCTGTTAAAGACACTAAGTATTCCTCGTGATATAGACATGTCTTAATTTCTGCACAACTACTTATTGAAAGTTGTAATTATTGTGATTGTCATTCAAAGCAAGTTTTTTTGTTTAAAGAATTTTTATTTCAGAAAACTTAATAAAACGGATGAAAATAAGTATTTGTAGACTTTCACTCCTTCAATTTTCTACAAATTTCAGTTTAACATTGTGTTTCTCTAAACCAGAATTCACGCAAGAATTATGAGTCTAATGTTTTTTACATTTCGTTATAAATGCAGCTAATGCACTTCCTTCCATTAAAACTGCTGCATTCAATGGACGATGCATTAGATATAGGAAATTTTTATGACTTGAAGTAGAGCTGATATGCTAATGATTAAATTTACAAAGCATTTATGTAAAATAGGCCATAGTAGCAACCCCTACAATGTATTTAAATGAACAGAAAAATGTACACAAATCTTAAAATGGTCGGCCTTAGCTTAAACAAATAACTTTGTTTGGTAGTAAAAGTGATAATGGTGTCTGTGTAAGACAAAATGCTCGTAAACATGATTTTGGTAGAAGTTGCATTTCAGCTTACTAGGATTGCGGTTTATCGTACAGCAAAATGAATACTCGAGATCACATAATTAACAGCAAAATTTAGAATGTATTAGTTTAGAAGGACCACCCCGATCTAAACAGTGAAAAGTCGGACATGTTATTTGATGGATTTTATGGACTGAATTGGACTTTCAAGAACCCAAAAGAAACATATGTGGCCGTTAGAAAGTCAAAATTGTGTCTACATCCACATTTCGATAACTTTTGCAGCAGTATGGATTTTCTACAAGCTTCGGCTCCTTTTGGCGCTCTTATCAGATACAGTAGCGCCATAAGTGGTGTTTTCAATATTGGATCATGATGTGATATTGTATTTCAACCGCTTGTCTTATTATCCCGAGTCATCTCAGGTTCGTATGTATTGCAGTTAATTATTATCCCGAGAAAACTCGGGTGAAGCAAAATTGTCAGTACGATTTGTTTTATCACGTTTTTACTCGGCCTGGAGGAAATGAAAGGAAATATTCTGTTTTAACATGCAATTTGCCTTTTCTTTAATTTCGCGGTTCTTTTCCGGGATTGGCCACATGTTTCTCTATGGTATAGTATACGACGGCTTGTGGATTAGTAATGTACAAAGGAGGATAGTTGTGTTGAAAAAAAGTAAAATAATGGTGATGATGCCGTAAGAAATGAGACCAGATACCAGCGTACGGAATGTCAGGTATCACTTTGTGTTTTCCTTGTTTCAAAAACTATCATACAAAGACTAATATTTAAATTTTTGCCCGAGATAACTCGGGATTGTAAACTAATATTAAA
Source organism: Latrodectus geometricus (assembly GCA_026290005.1). Classification (NCBI taxonomy): domain Eukaryota; kingdom Metazoa; phylum Arthropoda; class Arachnida; order Araneae; family Theridiidae; genus Latrodectus; species Latrodectus geometricus. The sequence goes on along the minus strand of JAPDSC010124755.1, from coordinate 7,935 downwards.
GCTACATGCTTTTATATCCGAGAAAAATTAAAAATTCAGCTTAAAACCTACATATTTTGTTTTGTTTCGTTTCCTTGTATTTAAAAATAAAATAAAAAAATGTGATGATTTTTTGCAACTTTTTTAAAAAAATTTGTAAGGGAAGCGGTTAAGACTAATTCCCATTGTTATTATAACAACATTAGCGCATTTCTTTTTGGTAGTATCGTGGAAAATGCGAATTGTCAAGATTCTTTCGACATCTCCATAGTAGGCCATTACCTGGATGGATGGTATGGCTTTAAAATAGCTGTCTAGGTTACCTTTTATGAAAATGACGATAATTTCAAATTTGGCCATTTTCGTTTTAATGCCCGTGATTCAATTCTTTATTAAGTTTCGTAAGGTGCTAACTTGAATCAGGATAATGTGTGACCAAATGTTAAGTATAATTTATTGAAATTTCTTGATATGAAAATGTTCGATTGTTAGGCAAGGTGAGATTGTTCTCCAGGCCTTCGCTATTAGAAAATATACAGTTAATGGTTATCGACCGACTTATTCGTTACTATACACCAGTCACTAATATGATAGACCAGGGTTTCCCAACCTTTCAGTACTTGCGGTTCAGTTTTCAATCATAATTGCATCGTGCTCCAATCTTACAATAAAATACTTACAACTATTACGTACATTAAGTAATTTGGAATCTGTGATTTTTTTTAATTATTTATTATTAAATTTAAATCGAGATAAATGCGAGTCAATGTTGGCGAGAAACCATATCTGGCATTTTGCCAATCTTACTGTGAACAGATGAAAATTTAAATGTAATACTTGAAATGAAATCCACAAGCAAGAAGATAACATTAAAAAAATATGAAAGTAAAAAAAAAAATTCGTTAATAATAGGTAACCTAGGTGGGAGTAGTTAAATTTTTGAAGAATGGGAATATATTTTTTACAATAATAAAAAAGAAATAGAACAGAAGCATGACTAAACAAAATCGAAAAAAAGTAATGTTTGTGAAAGGGAGTCCACATGACCGATGTCCTCTGAAACTAAATTATTACTAGTAAAGTAATTAGTAGTAAGTATAAAGTACTACAAATTTTAAATAAAGGATAAGAAGGAAATAGATGAAGCATGGATTTACCTAAATGAGTGCAACAAAAAAGTTCTATTTAGTATAACGGGGAGAAAAAATAGAACAAACTGTCAATGTAAAGAAAGTTTCAGTAAGGGGTTTATGACTGTCGCAGGTTTCTCCTACAATGGGAAATTAAAAATAAGAAGAGTGGGAAAAAAATGTTAAAACTCATCAACTATCAGGATAAGATTTTATGTCCAATATTTACAAAAGAAATACCACTTCTTTATCTCAATGATTTTCAAAGAGTGAAACTTTATCAAGACATAACTACATGTCATTCTTCAAAAACTACTGCTGCTTTCCTTGAAAAAATGAAGACTAATACAGGTATTGCATGTAGGACTTTTCAACATATTCCTGCAAAGTCGGTTGACGTTTTACCTGTGGACTATTGTGCGTTTGTTCTGGTAAAAAGAGCTCCTTCTAAACGCAGACACGATAGATAGACTCTGGAAAGTAGTAGAAGGAAATATTCCTGAAAAATTAAGGAAAAGCTCATCTATCATGGAAACCACGAATCAGACTTATAGTTCAAAAAAAGGGCTATCAGATTGAACATTTAAAAATACACTCTTTACATTTTAAACATTAATTAAACGACCCCGAAATCGTTCTAAAAATGTGTTAATACCCTGTATATAACAGTTGCTTGTATATATATCATCTCCAGTAACAATAATATAAACTAATTAAATGGATTAAAAAAAATAAATTCTAACTGTCACTCAAAAGAAAGTATTAATTGATCACTACGGTACATTCCGAGCTGGCAAATAAATGGGGGTGGGCTCGTGGGTTTAAATTCCATTTGGAGCAAGAGTGTTTGTAGAATATCCATTTTAAACTTTAATTCCTGGGCAACGTATTCTCATGGGAGAAAAATGAGCAACAAACAAATAAAAAGAGCAAAAATATTGCAGATTATTTACGTAAAACTTTGGCCATAAAAGAACAGACCAAACACTGAAATAATATTCTCTAGATTATCTTGGACATTGGTAAATAAATTAAATACTTAAAAAAGTATTGTTATGAATAAAATGCTGTAAATCTTAAAATCTTATTCAGTATATAAGTTTGATCAGAAATTAAAAACTATGAAAAATTACTTTTAGTAACACATGTGAAAAATAAACATATTTCAGCAACAGAACGAAGAAATCAAATATTAGTTTATCATAACATGCAAATTTTCAACCCAAATAATATTAAACGTTTGGGCATATTTTGATGAGATGAATTCATCATGCATTTATTCTCCTTAACGGCGAAACTAATTCTCCCTGAAATTTGGACATAAGTAAACTCACTGTATTAACGTAATACTTATAAATGCACACCAGAAAATTACAAATCCCTTCCACATACACACAAATATGTTTTCAAATTAACTTGCATCCTAAGTGTTCAATTTAAAAATTAAGAAAAAAGCATATCTAACAAAAACAATGAGATTGTGCTGCATGTACATAATGAAGGAAAATCTAAATATATTATCAAATGCTGGAAAGTGTTTTAACATAAAGACAAAATTTCTGTCATACCTTACATTTGATTATTTTTAATTATTATAGTCATATTATCATATGACATCGTTTGAAATCCCAAATCACAACAGAACATAATTACAACGCATTCTCAAGAACAAATAGATGCAAGAATAAAAATTACTCAAGATGTGTGCAGCTGCGATTAGACGATAGCATAAATAAATTTTTAGATTGTCTAATTTTCGCTTTGCGTGTTTGTAAATATTGACTGTATTTTGCTATTCTTTTTCTTTATTTTATTATTATTATTGCTGCTTAAGCAAGAAGGATAGTAATACTTTATATTTTTATTTTATTTTCTATTTTTTCAGTTCATATTACATTATTTTTCTTTCTATTTTCTAAAAAGCCAAACATTTTCAGTTTGTTTTATGTTTAAAAGAACAAAGAAATATTTTAAAGTACAACATTGTTGCTACAAATTATATATGTATGATATGTATCAAAATATCAAATATACACATATCAAAATAGTTAATCCTTACCTTTATGTTTACTTATTTACGACTAAATTTTTATAAATGGCAATATAAATTTTGAAAAACAGTAAATACTTTTGCTCTCAATATAAAAATAAGCATTTTGATGGGTTTGAGTTTGATATTAAAATAATAATGATGTTATATTTTTTTATTGATTTAGTTTTCTTTATTTTTATAAATCAAAAGTTTAAATTTAATAATGATATTAAAATTAAAATTTCAGATTTAAAGAAAAAAAAGAGAAAATATACATTTAAAATATTGAAATAATTTTTTTATTGAATTAATCTGAAATTTAGTTTTAAAATTGTAGAGAACTGAAAACATTTAAATAATTGTAAATTCTATAGTTTTAAAAATTTCAAATCAGATAGGGAAAAAAACATATTGAAATTATTTATATTAATGCTAATTTTGTATTGAGTTATAATTTCACTTACTTTAAAGCCCCTAATGCATTCAAGCTTAATACTTATTTAATCTTTTACTCGAAGTTTAAATTGTATAATAAATTTTTGAATTTTCTTAACGAATACTTATATTCTATAATTGCGAATCAGTTGTTTTTGTATTGAAATTCTTAATATCTCACTAATTTCTCACTACGTGAGTAAATTACTACCAATGTTTTCAAGGCTTTCATCTTTCAGTTATAATTTTCATTTAAATGTAAACGGTATATATATATATATATATATATATATATATATATATATATATATATGTATATATATATATATATATACTTTATTGTCCCTAAAATTCTCGTTTTTCAGAAAATATCAATATTTATTGACATTATATACAGATATTAATAATAAATTGCAAATATGCTTCTGGAAGTATTCAGAGAAAAATAAATCAAATACTGTCAAGAAACTATATAAATACAAAAACGGTTTTTAATACATAGCGTGGAGTTTTATCTACATTTCAATTTTTTCAGAACTGTAATAGTCTTGATTTGGAATTTCTTTGATTTCAGTTTCTATATATTTCTTTGTTCCTAAAGATTTTTACTTTTGTAGAAAGTTTTAAGTGCTTCCTTTATTTTTCTTAAGTTCTTTATTATTGATAGTGACATTTTAAAAGAAAAAAAAATCTATTAAAATCTGAAGCTTGGCCTGCAATATTGAAAGCATTTTTCAATTTCTTTCACCATGAAATAATCAAACATAATTAAAGTGAATTCAATTGACGTAAATAAAATAATCAAGCATAACTTAACATGAATAAATTATAAATTACCTCATATTTCTGTTATATGAAGATGTTTAATTTTCTGAAAGTGGCCTCATTAATCATGTGGATAGGGAGGTCCTGGGTCCGAATCCTGGTTCGGGCAGGGATGTGCTTTCTCTTTCTCCTGTTTTTTTTTTTTTTTTTTTTTTTTTTTTTTTTTTTTTACGAATGAAATGTAATTGGTTGTCAACACTATAAGTAACTTCGTAAGTGTGTTTAATTATGAAAAAAAATTATCTCCAGTTATTCTCTTCAATGTGAGCTACGAGCATGTTAGCATAAAGCTCCAAAATTATCTGTCATAACTTATCTGATCCATGTCAGGTGAAAAAATTTCAAATTTAAAAGAGTGCAATATTTATCAAAATATAATTTTTTATTCCCGTGTCAACGAAATGTTTAGAAGATATTATAATATCGCAAATAAACTAAAAATTTTGTTAAATGTCAATATTTGCATGCGGAAGTTAAATATTTGTTTAATGGATTTAAATATTTGAACTTAAAACTTTGTGCCTAATGTTTAAATACTATTAATCCTGGCATATAAGTCAATTTCAAAACTTTTTATTATTTGAACTTCATTATGCGAATATTAGCATTTTTCAGTTTAAAGCAGTCTTGCTTAAGATAATATCATTATTTTATACAAGTTTAAAAAATTCTGAGAACTATGGACTATTTTTTTAAATTATCATTAAATTTAAAGCTTAAATAATTTTAACTACAGCGGCATTTACATAATGCAATTTCTTTATATTTTTGAAAATTACTAAAGTATTTCACTTGATCATTTTTCATAAATTCTAAAAGTTAGTATTTACTAGTTTCATTAATCCTATTGCATCTCAATATTTATTGAATTGCATTTATTAACTACACACAATTTATGCAGACAAGAAAAGTGAAGAATAAAATAAAAGTTATACTTTATTTACAAATTAATATTTCATAAGACGTAAAATACAAGTTATTAATACTTAATCTGAGAAACGTTGTTATATTTTTAAATAAATATCATCTTAGGTTACTACGTTCGTCAACTAATTTATTAGAGATAAGTTTAAGAACTTAAAATAGAAAGTTCTATTGATCAAAACATAATAGCGTAACGAAAAACCTTGTTTTCCTTAATTTCCGTTTAACATTTTATTTAAACCACTGGGAATATTATTTAAAAGTTAAAATAACTCCACATCATACTTAAAAAACTTCTATTCTGTAGATCAATACATTGATTAACGTATTTCCTTTTAAAAGAATAATTGTGTCTTTACCTTATAAACTCTGAGGCACTTTTCATTTTGGAATTGGGTTTACTGATTTTCTGATAAATATTTGTTCAAAATCAATAGCTATTCTTTCAAATTTTAAAAATTTCTAAGACTTTTTTCTTTATTTTTATGGAGGAACTTAATTTCAAATGTACTAAAAGATACCTGTTAGAAAATTGTCAGTATCCTCAGATATTGACTTTGACTTCAGGTGAAAATCTTTTCGACAATGTAATTGTTACAGATAATGTATATTTATAGTTAAAATTTGTTATAAGCTTATCAAATGTAAATTGTTTAATCTTTAATTAATAAAAAGTTAAAAATTTAATAATTAAAACTAATAATTAATAAACAATTAACTATGGTAGTAAATAATAAAATAGGTACTTAAATGTTATTTTCTAATTTAGTCCAAATATTTCAAAATGATCAGATATTTGAAAAACACTTCTCGAAAACATCTGGTAAAACTGAGATTTTATTTGTGAAAAATTAGCATTAATTAGAAGACAATTTTTTTTTTGATATATGTAATAATATGATAGTAACTAAAGTTTGTATTGAAAATCTAATTTTCTCTTAAATCACGTATTTAATTTCTCAGGAATATATTAAATTTTATCCAGGAAAAATTATTTATAAATGAGAAAAAACAGTATACAAAATATCACGAATGCATTTTTGATCGATTGTAATTAAATATAAGGTCGAGGACCCATCAAAATTGTTATAAGGACATAAATTTTACATCCTTATCAGTGCAGAGTTTATATACTCAAATGTAAGTGCTGAATTTAGTTGATAGTAATTATAAGCAATTCATAAAAATTCATGAATACATTGATGATTAGATCACAATAAAACATACGGTCAACTCTATCATCAACATTGTTGATGAGATCATTGATATTATATCTTTATCAGTGTAGAGTATATATACGCAAATGTAGATATTGACTTCAACTGTTAGTAGTTATATACAATTTATAAAATATTACGAATGCATTCTTATTTAAATCTCAATAAGACATACGGTAAAAGCCTCCATCAACATTGTTGATAAGGCCATTGACTATTTTATCAGTTTAGAGTTTATGTACTCAAATGTAGATACTAGCGTCAATTGACTGTAGTTGAAAATTGTAAACTTCCGTCTTCTGACTGAAAACTTCTATGACTGTCACAACCATTATTGTGTACAACTGTAATAAAAGTACACCACTCTAATAAAAAGTATTTTCTAATTTTGGTAATAAATTAGTTATGTTAATATGTAAAAAAAGAAAAGTCCTTGAAAGTTAAAGTTGTATAACATTGCAAAGTAGATTAGAGTAGTTTCTGTCGTATATAATTATATGAAATCAATTAAATAACGAAAAGTTGTTTTATTTCAAGAAATATAAAGTACAAAATAGTTTCTAGTTAAGTACTTTAGGAAATAATTTTAAACAAGGAGGATCAACATCGAAATAAGTAAAAGCGTAAGTTAAAAATGTTGTATCTATAACTTTAAAATGTCACTTATAAGAATATTTTTTGTCATTAAATATTTCCTTCTTAAAATTCTCATCTGTTTTGGAACATTCGATTGATAAATTCGTTTATCCCATAATAAATGTATAATAAATTAAATAAATTATAGAAAATAAAGTGTAATTAGTAACAAAAAATATTTAGGATAAAAGCCTAAACACAATGCAAATACCATATACTTTTAAAGACAGCGTTTTTAAAACCCAGAAGTAAATTTTTCTAACATTAAGTGCTTAGTTAAAATAATTTCCAAATTTCTCTAAAAACTCGCTTTAACAAAAGTGTGTTTATTATCTAATTACCTAGATAAATATATATAAAGCATTTAAAAAGATTGACTGTCCTTTGACCTTAGTAAACAGCAAATAAAGTAAGTAGATAATCTGTAACTTACACACTCTTTAGTGTATAGTAAAAAATAGTAATTTTAATAACTATTTTTACTAAATCAGTAATTAACTATATCAGTACGAAATTTAAACTATGCAATATATGTTCAATCAGTTTCACTATAAATGAGAACTCTTTGAAAAAAAAATTTTATTAAACTTTGAGTGAAATAGAAAAATGTAAAAAAAAATATTGAAAAGTTTTCTATAAAATTGAAGCAATTTAATATGATCATCTTTGATTGATAAGACAAAATTTTGAAACTTATTGCATAGATTAATCAAAATTCAAATTACCTGTCACCAACAGCATAATAATCGTCTTAGAT
>JAPDSC010124745.1:0-17879 GCA_026290005.1 Latrodectus geometricus | reverse complement strand
CAAATAGTTTTTAATAATTGAATTGAAATAAGTTGATATCAAAACTGTTTAGAACATAATTTAGCAAAATATCATATTTATCAGTATTAAATTATTATTATGAAAATTAGAAAGAGAAATTATTTTGATTTGATAATAAATTTGTGGAAAATTATCATTTCTTTGGAAATGTATCGGAAAACCTTATTTTTTATGCATTACTTTTATGCATTTTTTATAATTTATTATACTTGATAGAAAAATGTAGAAATGAAAAAGAAACATAAAAATTTTGCAAAAAGCTTTCATTTTGTAAGTGTTGGATGTAGAAAATTTAGAAACCATGATTTAGAAAGTATGCTACTTGTTTAAATAATAACTGAATTTTATATTAATTGATAATCCACATAAAAATTAACGAGGAAAATAAAAGTACATGCTTGAGATTATATTCAAGTTCCAACATTTCTTCTCACATTATATGTACACATAAGCAATTAAATTTAGAAATATTTTTGAAAAAATATCATATGACATGAGCCTATTTATATAGCATTAAAAATATTCATATAACATATAAGCCTACTTCGTCAATGTCATTTTTTGATGAATGACTACGTTATTGGGATTCCATAAGAGCTTCTTCGCTTGTGAGTAGATTTTGTGAGGAAAATCTGTATTTTGTATGACAAGCTTTATATTAAATATCTTATAGTATGAAATAAATAATATAAATATATAATATTTAATGTTAAACATGTAACAAACAACTAAACTTGATAAAAAAATATCAACAATAGAATCTTTTAATGCACATAATATTTTTTTTATCAGAAATGATTGATCAGTGATGATTCTGAAACACGTCCCTTCTTCAATTCTAGTTAAGAGTGTGTAATACATTCAAGTCTGATTATCAAGAAGATAAGTCCAAGTCCTTCCATTTTGAATTGTCCAAAACATTAGTCCATGTCTTTCATGATATTAGAAAGAAAATTCTTCGTTGTCGTATATTATTCCTGAGAAATCGCTTGGAATTTCTCAGGAGGATCTGGAAATCAAGTGGATGTAATGCTGAAGCCTTATTGGCTAGCCTTATCTGCTACTTGTTACCCAGAATGCCACAATGCATGAAGAATATAGAACAATTTTTATTTTGTAATTATTTCATTAAATTGTACTTCATTAGAAAATACTCGGAATTTTTTTAATATTTATAATATGTCTAATAAATCGTCATGATAAATTTAAATAAGGATTTGTATACATTTTCCATGTTAAGAGCTTTCAGACAAGAAAATTACGGAAATTTTTTTCAATATGAGTTTAAATTAATCTGGACCTATGTGCACAAGGAGAAATCTTTTTTCACTATTACCAAGTTGTAAACAGTTTTTGTGTCAATATAGTCAAAAGCTACGTTTTTCCTAGTAAAACTTTAAAAAGGTATCTTGGCAAAACTTTTGCTAAAGTAATGCAATGTTTTTCTTTTGTTTTAATAATGCAAGTAGCTTAGTGGACTCAGTGAAAGTAAAAAAGTCAAAAGAAGAAAGCTGTTTTAGCAGTTTTCCTCTTGAATTGTTCAAAATCTCTTTGGTAAAATCATTTATTTGTATTACTGAATTACATCAAAATTGAATTAGGTGATTATGAGAGTTACAGAATGGGCAAGAAGACCATGATATATCTTTCACAAACTTAATAATTTATACCCTATTTGTAGACTATATATAACTTCTTCTATGTTGTGGTGTACAAGTTTCTAGAAGATAATTCAAATGATAGTCTTGTCAATTGTCTGTGTATCAAAGCTATTATATTCATCTGCAATTTTTCTATCTCAATTGTTTTTACTAGAAATTTAATTTATGAACATGTTGAAAGTTAAAATATTGTAAAAGATGACGCTATTGATCTGCATACAAACGATTCGGTAAAGCAGGATTAATATCTGTAAGAAGTATTAATTTTTTTTAAATATTTACCATTGGAAAAAAATATTAACCAATAGAAATGTTCCCTGTTTGTAGTTTTTCTAATGCATCATTTAAAATCAAATACAATAAAAATCCTATTGGCGGCCATAAAAGCAGGGATGTTAAGTAATCATGATATGTGATAGACGTTTTGCCCAATAATAAAATTATAGCCTTGCCATCATCACATAATTAAAGAAGTATATTTCGAGATGAGAAGAGCAATTATTTTACTCAAGAAAGATGCCAAATAGCAAGAAATATTAAATTTGAAAATGTAATAAATTAGATTTTAGCGAAATTAGTAGGTAATTTAGTAAAAAATAGCTCTGCTAGAAAAATATAATAAAGCTCCAGCTTATAAGCTTGATTATAGCCATTGTATTATTATTTTTAGTTTTAAGACTTTTTTTCCTATTTCAGTTCAAATTAGGGAATTGGTAAGGGAATTTATATAATCATAAATATTCAGATATAAGATTTAAAATTCAAGAATACTGAATTTCATTTCTTTACATCAATTATTTTTTTTATATCATTATTTATATTACAGTTAAGTTTTAATTATAAGTTACGATGAGAAATGCTTTTGCAATAGTTGTCAAAATTTGTTTTCTTAAAACTATAAATAAAATCAAATTTATAAAGACTAATCACTAAGATTTGAGTGGTTCAAAGTATATGGAGTTGATCCAAATTGTACAAAATACAAATTTTAAGTCTTCAACAGAAATCCTTTTACTTTGACTATTTGTAAAATTTAAATTATTGTTAAACAAATCAAGAAAATCAATGAAAACTCATCTCTTGCTCTTATATAAATCTTTCTTTTTTTCATCAGTTTTTGTGCAGAAACACTTGGAAAATAATCAATTCGTACTTTTCAGGAAATTTCTTAGAGAAGGACTGATCCCGGCAGAGGGGAGAATTCGGATTGTAGTGCGTCGTCATACCCTCAAGAGGTGACAGGGGTGCGCTGAGAAAAAATTCTGATGCATCCCCTTATTACTGCTCTGTGCCTTCCCAGCAGGAGGCACGTGACTTTCCAGCAGTACTCAGACACTACCCGGATTTAGAGGGCTAACGGAACTCCGGTCCTTTAATCCCTTTGAAAAGTGGTCGGATGAAGCAGCGTTTTCTTTCCATCTCTCACTGCGAATGCGAGGAACACTAATTAAAAAGGAATGGGTGTGAGTAGGGAATGCATGTCATTATCTAGCATTGACTTATTTCTTTTCCTGGGAAGTCAATGGTTATAAAAAATATTTCCGAAAAATAACGCGTAAAGTTGCAAAAGAATCATTCGCGTAAAAAAATGGTTGAACAATAGGCAGAGGGTGTTCGTGATGAACATCAAGGGATCTGGCAATGTGGAGAGGCAGTCTCGAGTCACGAAATTCAGAACAAGAAGAGGCTTTTCAAAGAACTCTAGCTTATGTTTATCCGTCGCTGAACAAGAATCGAGGCGTGTATGGAAGGGTTGTAATCCCTGCCAACACTTTTATTTTTGGAGAAGATAATATTCCGTTTTATTTAAGCATTTATATTATTATTTTTATTGTAAATTAGCATTACCGCTTTGCAAGTTGCGTCAAATTTGTGTTTGGATTTTAAGAATTTAAAAAAGTAGATAGATTTTTGTGTTTTGCCAAAAATTTGATAAAAACTATCAGTTACTTGTAGTACAATGCTCATTCTGATTTTCTCCTTATAAAGAAAACAATGAGAACGGAACAAAAATATCACGTGATTCTTGTTTTTAATCTCTGTAATCGCATTTATTAACGATTGCAGACGCAATTACAACAACAATGGTGTTATGTACGTAATTTACATCGTGCTATTCACATTGAATATTTTTTTGCAACGTATTATTCTCAAGTTTGCATCGTATTATTCTCAAATTAGATATCATCTCAACTATATTTAATTGTGAAGCGTATCAGTTATTATTATATCCCTTTATTTAAATTAAATATTTGCTGTTCAAACTAGGTTTACATTAATTTATTTGAATTAAAAATTTTATATAAAATAAATAAGAAGAGATGAATAAAATAATTTTTCTATGCTTGTTTTACAATGTACGTTAATTATTTTATTGTTTTAAAATACATATATTATCAGTGCATTTACTATCTTTTACTATCTTATTAGATAATATAATTATAATTCGTATATGAAAATGAAATAAATGAAGAAATATTTCATTTATTTTTATAGTTTTTTTCTTATTGATGATTAAATTTATAATAAATGATTAAAAAACATCTATTATTAAATCCAAATGAACAAATTAAGCAATATTAGGAAATATTTTTTAATATGATTAAAGAAAAACTTTTAACTTGAAAGAAAAAAATAGTTGCTTTTTTAAATCAATCTTAATCCCCAATAAAGTAAGATTACAACTAAGAATATTTTCTCTTTATTCAAGGTGTAATATATTTTATTTTATTTGAAATGTTTTTAAAAGAATGTAGAATAAATCTTAAAAATTTTGTTTTTCATTTATTTACCTATACCGATCCTTTTACAAAATTAATGCATTCATTTTATTATTAAACAAATTAACGCATTCGTTTTATTTTAGTGTGAAAATGTTTTCAGAATCTCTCTTTAAATGAGGGAAGAATATTAAGCGTTTTAATTACTGAAATTTCGTAAATTTAAGATATATATATTGAGATACTTCACCGAACTCTAATAATATTTGATTTAGTGATTATTAACAAGCTGTTAAACATTGTTCGTCACTGATTCACTAAATTGAATTTAATCAACCATTTACACTAATTAGATCTCGCGAGAACCAACCATTAAACATTACCATTTAGCACACAGTAATTAAAACAATTAAACACGGCTGTTAAAACAAATTAATTTAGTCAAATTTCAGAAATTAATGGGCATAAGATCTCGTAATTTTGTCATAATAATCTTTATGTCTTTCCATATTGGTTTTTAAGTGGTTCTCTGAAAAGTGCGTGTGATTATGTGGTCAGTATGTAAGTTATATTTTGATTCAGATGAGAGTATATTGGCTATACTTTTTTCAAACACAAATTTCGATGTTTGATTGAGTTATGGGAAACTTCTTAAAAGTTATTTCAATAAAAATAAACATCATCGTAATAGTGTCATTTGGCAATTTTCCTCCCAATAATCAAAGAATGACATAGGCATTGGTATTTCCGGTAGCAATCTAAACAGGTAATTCTGAGTGACTGTACTATAGAAGAAATTAAGAGAATGGCAGTATTTTTTAAATCCTTAACCCTAACACACAAAAATAAAATATTTATATTAATAAACTAAATTAGTTAAATAATAAAATAGTTAACACACAAGATTTCCTAAGTAGATTTTCTTAATTAGAATTCTCCTTAGTAACACAGTTTAAGAAATGAGTCATGACTATATAATAATGATTTTATATTTTCCAAGAAGTAGTTTCGAGTGTATTTCTATAAAATTGATTAGGGATACACATATAACCACGTCGACCATTCGCACAAAAAAGCAAGTAAACAGATAAAATAAAAAATATATCGCCAAATGTAGTAAATTACAATTTCTTTTTCAAAATATGATAGTGAAACAGGAGCAATTAACTTAGATAAGAAATAAGACAATAAATGAAAACAAAACAAAAACTTTATTTAATTCATATACCAATAGTTATATAAGCTTAGTTTCAGAAAATGCGCCTACTTGCTTGTCGTGGCTTTCGTTATCAAAACGATTTCAAGATTATAACCAAATTAAACATACTTGTCACATACATACTCTATAGTTTGTGCCTTCTGTATCTGATGACTGTGATTTCCTTAAATCTCTTGATGTCATATTAAAATATGGTACACATATTTTAATATGACATCAAAAGATTTATTTCTTATATACAATTTTGGTCACATGAATTCCGCAAGATAAGATTTCGACGAATCATATCTTGAGCTCTTTTTATTTGCTTACAACTCCTCAAGTTTCAATTCCAGATACTTTTGCTTAAATGTGTTCCCACTTCGTGTTAATTTGTGCATATTCTATCGGAAAATAATATTTATTTTCCCTTGAAAAACGAAATGATGTATTTCTTTCTCTTTACAATAAAAATAATCAAAATCTTCCACATTTTAAATTGACATTAAAAGTTTAAATTGAATAAAGTGTTTTATGATATATTGTGATTTGTCGAAAGTACTTACATCTGACTTTCATTCTGCAAATTTTTGCCTTTTTATTATTTTTTACATTGTTAAGCAGTTTATAGTGGAAACTGAACAAAATAATATACTCAGAAATAGTAATTATAAATTTAAAAAAAGTGAATATACATAGAAATTTAAAAATATAGAGCGTGAGTTTAGGAAATTTCTAAATCAGTGGGCTCATTCACTTTGCAAAATGGTTGACGGTATAATATACAAGTACCAATAAATGTTTTTCAATCAAAATTTATGAGTTACTATAACAATAAATATATATTTTAAGTTTCATCTAATGATTATAAAGTAAAACAAATGCTTTTGTAAAATAGAAAATTTCAAAAGAAATTTGAGATTTTTAAGCTACAAAATTAAGTTAAGAATTTTGACATAAAAATTTTCAATAATCAGTCATATTTTTCATAAACAATTTTAATAAGGAATTAATAAAAATTACGTTTATTTAATCCAATAACATCCAATAAAAGAATTACAACAGAGATGATTATGTATAACTTAATTTTAACTTTGTAATGAAAAAGGATTCAGTAATTTCTATATCACTGGAAATACAACATTTATATAAATACAATTCTCATTTGTTGAAAATTAAAAAATAAAACTTTTATCTTTAAGTTTAGTTTTTGATTTAATCATATGTGAAATATTTTATGAATCACAGCCGAATCACATATTGAATATTATAAAATAACTATTCATATTTCAAACTTAAATTTGAAAATGTGAATAAAGAATATAAATACAGTTAAGTAACTATTATAGATCATTATTACAAAAAAATTATTTTGCCACCACCATCAACCAATATTTGGCAATCAAATAATTTTGAAAATTTCTTGTAAAGAAAAAATAACCAAATTTTTTACTTTTCTATTTTTTAAAATTGGTGATCTGTGTGTGATTGTAATTCTGACTTTACTATTATTTGAACCAATACTTAACAACTCTTCCAAAATTATTTTGTAATATTATAAGCAAAATACAAAAAAATTGCTTCTAATAATATAATAATAAAAATACTTCTAATACTGTAACACTCTTTCTATATTACATTAAAGACCAACTGTAAAAACTAGCTGGAAAATTTACACTTTAGAAATTTATTTTAAAAATTATAAATTGTAATATTATTTTTTTAAAAAAACTTCAAACTTCTAATTAAGAGTAGCTACATATAAATCAAAAATAATTTACAAAAGAATGTAAACAAAAACTTTCATGAAAGAATTTAATGAAACTTTATTTCATTAAAAAGCATAGAATATTAAGATAAATACCTTTAAAAAATGCCCTTTTATTGCTAAAAAATTTATTTGTAAAACAGCAAATATTAAATATTGAAGCTTATAAGCCCTTGTATATAACCCATTAAACTGCCCAGACCATTAATACGATAATAACATTGAAATTTCACCGCCGCAGTATATAAAATAATTTGATAAGTAGCTGTCTTGATCAGCAAATTTCTAAGGTGAATTCCATTACTATCCAAATGAGTTAAAGCTTGAGCTATTTTCCAGCTATTTCATTGGTGGCTAGGATATTGGATAATATCGCCTACTAGAATAATTATCAACCAATGGAGTGGCAGATAATTGTATTCCACCGTTCTATTAGAGGAATATAATTACCTCCAAGTAAATATTTGCGCTTAAAAGCATTGTGGTAGAGTATTTAATCTAGTTGCAATCAAAATAAATTAATAATATTTTCTGGAAAATAACAAATATGTAAAGATTTTTACATAGACTTAGTCTTATATTTAAAAATACCTAAATTATTTAATTTTATGATATTTTCATTCATATTGATTTTAACAACGTATGGTTGACAATTTAATCCCGTTTTAAGGCATTTTAATATCCATGTTTCTGGGGAAATTTTCATGATAAGTATATCTATTTTATGTGTCGTAATTAAGAAAATATGGAAAACTCCCAAGCACTCACCCAGATGAACATTCATGCAGAAGACAGATGAGCAACATCACTCTTTCATTGTTAAAGTGAGATCCCTTGCACAATTTGTATAATTATGCAACCAAGAAAATCTAAATTATAATATCATTTAGATGTCTTCGATAAAAGTAATGTAAATAAAATGGACACTTTTTGCGCATTTCAAGCTGTTATTTTTCAAATAAATAAATTTATAGGTAGTTAATTTCAAATTGTTACATGCCACCATAATAAAATTTTGCACACTGTGATGAATTGACCATAAATTAATGAATATTTAATTTCTAAGCATACCATCTTTAACAAATAAATCTAGACTACAATTTATATGGTTGTCCTTCACAAAGAATAATGTACTGAAGTTATGTCCATTTGTCCACTTTGTCCATTTTAAATTGAAAATAGTAGATTAAATTGTAATTGATAAGACTAGATCAATGCTCTGCTTCTAAAAGTTACATCAGTGATTTATTCACCCACATAAAAAATATATGAGTACTCCATGTAAATAAAATTTTATTTTTAAGTACTTATATTCATTCAAATTTTATAAATTTCTGACTTTATCAGCTATATAAAGTACATCAAAACAACATTATCTGATCAATAAAGATAATGTAAGCAAAAATCGCTTTTTCAATCTATTTTATCTTGCATATATTTAGTTATTAGTATCACTATACCATTTGAATATCAATTTTTGTTTGTTGAGAAATAAAATATGGTTATCAAAAAAATTATATCTGTAGATGTTATCCAGATTTTATTAATAATCATGAAATATTTGCTCAAGAAACTATTTTTGTTGCTAAACCAACTCAACCTAGTTAACTTAAAACTGTTATTTAAAGTTTCCATTTCAATGCGCGGACTCAATTTTTAAATATTAAAAATCCTTAGAATAACATATTTGAGCTACTTATTTTTCTTTATTTAACATTCATATATGTATCATTTTCATTTAAGTTGATATCTTACTTCTCCTTGATTTTACTTATTGGGTTTAAGTAAACATTCTTCTTGCAATATATTAAGGTCTTAAGCAAACTCGAATGAACCGCTTTTTTCCACTGAGTTGGAGTTAACTTTTGCTGCTTACACAATGGAGGAGTTGAATCTGCAGGGAAAAAAGATATAAAAAAAATATGCTTTTCCTAAGGCAACAAGCAAACAAATATCTTAGCAATTTTGATTTTCTCCCTACTCCTTGTAGGGATTTTTACCTTCCTTCCAGAGATCAGGAGGGACTTATACTGAATCTAGATTCAATGGGAGAAAGCACAGAATTAAAAATGAAACTAGAAAGGAGGCGCAAGAAGGGGAGAGTTTTGGAAATATATATAAACGTGGAGAAAAAATTTTATTCATAGGGGTAGGAATGCATTTTGACATGCAGTCTGAGGCAGAGAAGAGTTTTCCACCCCCACCCCTTTGTGTCCAGTGAAGACAGATGAAGCGCGTGCACTGTTAATCTAACATTTTTGAACAGAGGGGGAGAGAACATTTGGGAAACCCTCTCTGAATAACGACAAGTAGTAAAACATTTTGTTGCAATGAATTTTCATGATTGAAATTCGGTGGGGTTGCGCTTCAAATAATCTAGGACTATAACTGCTCAGTATTAAAACCAAAGTTCACAAAAGGTTTATTTCTTTCTAGGTAAAAAAAATCATAAAATACCTACATAAAAAGAGATTTACTTAACAAAAATATGATATAAAAAAAGCAAAAGATTTCTTTTAAATTTGAATTTCCGATTCTTATTTGTGCATTATTTGGATCATTCATAACTAAAAAAAAATTATAGATATTTATAAGTTCTTATTTAAATATTGATTCAAAAATATGATTTTTGAAAATGATATTGGTGAGAGTTTTAGAAATATTTATAGCTAACTATAAATGTATAATATCTTTTTTTGTAAGATTTTAGCATTCACAGTGAATTATTAATTTTCTTTAAGTAAAATTCAGGGATAATATATATCATTTATTGGTAAAAAATGTTTATGCGTTGAGAGTTTTTTTTTTAATATATAATGGAGGTCCAAAATTAAACAATACTATTTTAGAATTATCAATGAAAATATTTTATTCGAAAGTATAAAATTTTGCATTGTACGTAATACCTGTAGAAATACAAATGTGTTTGGACAAATGAAAACAATTAGTTCAAATTTTCACTCCAGGGAGCATTTTTTCAGGAATTACACACTTATGATTGATGCTTTATTGATATTTCACAACTTTTTTTTATAGATTACTGTAACATAATAACTCATTAGATTACGCAATCTATAAAGTGAACAAAGACAAAAGACTTAAATACTTCTTAAATACACCTATGACAGCAATTTGCATTGGAGACACTCGAGCCAATTATTCTCCAATGAAACTTAGGAAAAAAACTATCACTTTAATAGAGAAACAAAACATTAAACGGGGAGATGTCTTTCAAAGGAGTCTCTTGAGTTTCCTTACAACATTTCTTTGAATGTATTGACAACATTCGTAACAATGTGCTGTTCGATACTTGCATAAGATCGAACATTTGTTCGAATCCTTATTTCTGAGCAATAAAATATTTGAATGATAAAAGAAAAGTACAAATTTTTAACATCACATATCAGTTGTTTTAGTGATAGAAGTTTCCGCGAATGACTTTTTTTTAATATGCTCGATATTGCAAATCACAATGTTGTTAAGTTCACCTAATCAAACTAAATAGTTAAATTATTTTACCAAATGATTTGTCCCTTAGAAACTACCGCACAAGAATTCTGAACTAGGAAAGAAACTCATAGAGGTCTATTAATAGTTAAAACTTTGAATAATGTTAACCAAATATGGATAACCAAATACTTTAAAAAAATTTGTGCAAAAAGGTGAAATCTTATTTCTCATAGTACCAGGAATAGAAAGGTTGCACTTCAGGTGGAAAAAGACAAAGCTTCCAACGTAGTACATAGTAACACAAGTATTTGTAATAGGGTAGAAGCAGGGAATATGCTTTGTTAAACTATCCAGAATATCAGATTGTGCATATAACGGTATTATACGTTTTATCTTATGTCAAAATTATTTCCATATGATTTTGAGACATGACGATAGGTCTCACTTGAGTTTATAGTTCCTCTTAAGATTTACTCAGAATGGTCATAGAGTATCCTCTTAACACATGAAGTAAGCTTTCATTTAGAAGGCTAAGCAAAAACTCATGACTGCCGATTTTAGGAATCATTGCTCAAGCTTAACGGTTCCATTTCATTTATTAAAACTAACTCTGTGGAGAAAATTTACACCACCATTTATTCCTGGTCAGTATTTTTACTAGGAATTAAGAGCTTGTTGTAATAGGTAAAGTTCTTGGATTACAAGGATCATCTATTGTCCACCAATATGGAATGTTGGAATTTCAAGCACGTCAATGTTCACGTCAACTTTTATGCACGATGTATCTGATCTACATATTAGCCAATTTGTTACAGTCATCCTCCAAAATTATTTCAAAGTCAGCTTCTATTTTCTAACCAATGACCTCTCCAATACCTAAGCCTCAGTTCATGGGACTCTCAGTTTTAGAGGAATTTGAAGTATCAAGAAAGTCAAGATAATCCCAGAACTTTATCTATTCTTAACAAGAGAAATGCACATCGTTTTCATAAAATTTCCGAGAACGTACTGCGGTCAGAGCTGGAATTCACTATCTTACGATTCCAAATGTGTGGTATCCACATATATTATTTTTATATTGATGATTATGTTTGCTGGTTTCAAGTGGAGATCTGGATCACAAAAAGAAAAATATACTCTGAGACATTATCCGACAAGATCAAAAGTCTTTTTTTTTCAAATATCAATCATTATTCCATTTTGAAAGTTTAAAATCAAACCTTCATCTACTAAGAAAAGAAGAAAATTCATGAATTTGATAAGGCAAAATGACACACATTCTATTTCTTAAAAAATTATATACTGAAAAGAGCTTCTATGAAAAGTTTCTAATTTTGTACTTAAAAGCAACTTTTTATTGAGAAAATAAGATTGAATGGAAGAAAATCAAAATTAAGTTATATTCAGTTTAATGTTTTCACCCATTTCAAAGCATTCGGTATACGTTCTTTATTTTTAAGAACTTTTACATGCTCGCAAAAGCATAAATTTTAAGACTTATTTATTAAAAACATACTAAATGAAAAAATACACAGAAAAAGAATTGAAATATAAAATGTAAGTGCTAATTATTGACTCTGAGTACACAAGTCAACAGTGGGATGCTTTTTGATATGAATTAGGACATTTAAAATCATTCACTTGAAAAAACATATCCGGAAAAAGTGTTTTAAAAAAAATTCATTAATTAAGTTTAAATACAAAAAAGAACTCAAATGATACATGAATTTTTTTATTCGATTGACGCATTATATCTAAAGTTTAATTAAAAATGAAATAAATTTCCACATTTTTGATTTCAGAAAATCAGAAAGTAAAATGATTTTAGGTGTATGTATTGGTTGAATGGTGTTTATTTTATACACTGTTGTGAATCTTTGAGGACTATTTCAATCTCAAAAAATAACGAAATCAAATATAGTCAGTAAGATAGATATAAGAAAAAATTTGTTTCAATCCTAATACATTTTTAATAAAGAAAATATAAGTAATAACAAAGAAAAAGTAAAGAAAATATAAGTAAAATCTTAGAATATTTTGATTATACCATTGAGATATTAGACGTCTATCTCTTATTAGAAAAAGTATTTCATAAATTCAATTAGGAAAAAATAAAGTGAGAAGTTTTTTAATCAGGAAAAATGTTTTTAATAATAAATATATTATCATTTATTAAAAAAAATTACATATTGCTAAGCAGAGCTTCATAAATAAGTTTTATTGCTAACAGTTATTATACTTGCCTATTTGTTTAATATTCTCTTTTGTAAAATGTAATTTTTAACCAATCACTAGTTAAATTCGATAACTTTAAATTTACAAGATTTGAGGCATTCATGACCATTTTCTGGGACCAATATATTGACAATATTATGCAACTGAATCAATATGTTTTTCAACAAAATGTACCGCAAAAAATATAGCTACTATTGCATTTTGTCACGGAGCTTGAAATAAATTTCAGAAATACTTCTATATCCTGAAAAAAACTATTACCATAGTTATGCAATTTTAATTAATTTTCTGAAATAAATTTGCTGTCTTAATCAATTTTATAATTTTCATATATTATTTTTGCCTAAATTCATTTCAACTTGTATATACAAATTTTTATCTTTATTCTATTTGTTGGTGTCAAGTAGTCAATTTGGCAAAATTTGTGGCAGCGAAAAGCAATGTATTAGAAAATATGTAATATATTTTTTACTGTTAATTTGTAATCTGATACTTTTATTTTGACACTTATAAAAGTAAAGGTAACGTCAAATTCACTATTCCACTAATTTTATTTTGATTTTTAACAGCTTAACTTATAGTTTTAGTCCCTCAACGCAAAAAGCTGTTTTAAACCATAAACTTAACTTTTTCTTGAATTTAGAAAATGTCTTGCATTCAGTTTACAAATAGCTTTCTTGTTCTCTAAAGTTAAAATTTGGTAGTTTCCAAATTCATATAAATGCAAATGACTATTTTGTTTATTTTTTCCTAACAAATAAATGTGTAAAAACTTTGGGTTAAATTCATGATTCAAGTACTTAACATCTGTTAATGAATGTGTGTACATCTTTTAATTGAGCTTATGAGCACATATTTTGAACAAAGCAAATATTCTGTGGCTTAATTCTTTTGCCCATTGTTCCTGCTTTTCTTCTCTAACTCATTTTATATCTTCTTTAGAGACCTTCTATTTATGTGACTTCTTTTTGCTTTTTATATGAATTTCTCGTGTGAACAAGCTTTTTATTACTAGTTCTCTTAAAAGTACTGCTTAATTTCATGTGTTGTAAAAATAGTGTGTTGTTGGTTTTATATAAAGCTATTTCATTCAGATAAAAAGAAAATAATTTTGTAGTGTGACTTTTAAAATTTTAATTAAATCATATCTTTGCAAAGCCGCAATACCTATAGCACCACATAATGAGTATGTTTTAACAGGAGAATTAACTTGCAGGATCCTTAGTTCGAAGAATACAGACTATTTATTTGTTGCAAGGAAAGATGCACAAAATACTCATCAGCACCCACGCCATCAGATGTACATGCAAAAAAGCAAGAACAATGCATCTATTTCCAATTATTCAATAATAGTTGGAGTCAATATCTGGAACTTCCACTTATAAGAACGTAGTTATCTTCTTGACCATCAAATAAATGTATTGATATTTGCACGGTATAGATTTATTGCACATCACTAAGAGCATATCAACTGAACATTACTAATTGAGATTTAGACATTATCCGATTTTGACTGACAATGTATAAAAATTTGTTTCCAAATTACCATTGTGGTAAAAATTTTGGCAATTTTGGTAATTTGGCAACAAATTTTTACTACCGAAATCGACACGATATTGGCAGTTTTGGTAATATAATCTTTAAGTTGCAATTCTAAAAAAATATTACATGTAAAATATTACTCAGTGCAAAAATAGTACGAAAAAGCTAAAAGTATCCACTAAAAAGTCCTCGTAATTTTAATTATATTTCGAACAAAATGAAATACTTGATTTTCTTGCTATACCCATTCCTAATGGTTAAAAACCTCTAAGCCAATATATGTTTGAAGCGAACCGAAACAATCAAAAAGTTAAGTACTCATAAGAACCTCGTTCTTTTTAGAAAGAAAAAAATATGAATTACATTTCTTCAAAACCATAAGCAAATGCATTTACAAGCAATTTTTCACCAATAGTAGTTTGATATGAATAGAAATTTTCTTCTCCAAGCTTTTATTTATGATACCTTGAATAGAAGCCAACCGCTCTCAAGCGGGTATCTTTAGTTACTCACTTGAAGTACCTCAAACGCCAATCATCGCTTAAATAACTGTCTCCCCGTGATGGATGATACTGGGAGTCAAAGGTGAAGAACAGAGAGACAGGTAAGAGGAATGACAAATCCTATAATCTCTGCTCCGAGGGATGCCAGATTCAACAAGGAATAGGCGACAGAGGCTCCCGTCTTCCAGAAACTTTCGCCTTGAAAGATACCTTCCGACTGAAGTCAACAGTTTCAAGGTCTGTCACTGAAAAGAAAGTTTATCAGATAAATAGAAAATTCCCAATGAACTGTTTCAGGAGCATTAGTCAGAAAGCGAAGAATGTTTCCGCAGAAAATTCCGACTGTTGTTTTGCGAACTCCTGAGTGAAGAATGGTAACCATCATTGCTTCCATAAATCAATTTCAATAGCGACCCTGTACTGCAGACAGGGAAATGTTTTTTCTTCGTTAACTTGATACTCTTTTGTTATCAGGACTGATTTAGATACTGAGAAAACTTTCAATTTGGTAGAAAATTCAGATCACTAAAATAATCTTTAAAATAGTTGCTATGTTATTAAAAATAAGAGAACTATAAAAGCATATAATCGAAAAATTAGAATATTTTAAAAGTAAAATCCAACATTTTTGATAAGACAAAAATCTTTGCCTAATATTAACATAAAGGTAAGAAGTAGTAGATATCAAATAAAATATCTGAAAATGTTGTGAATCACAAACCACAATAATCCACTACGTAAACTGAATAAGGAATTTAATTAACTATGGGCAGTACAATGAGACTGTTATCATCATGAAAACATAGCTAAAATAAATAACTTATAATTAATTGCCACTAAAAATTATTGATATAATAATAATGTACTACCTTGCATTTATGTATGTGCAATATATAATATTTATTTTATATTCTACATATAACACAATCATTTTTAATAAACAATATTTATTCAAAATAATTATGTAATACCTAAGAAATATTAATGTATCATATTTTTAGATGTTTATTTAAGTTGAAACAATGCATTGAGAAATGCTATTCTTATATTTAGGGCACACACACAAAAAAAATTCATTCCACTATTTTCTAAAAATTGATTTAATAAATATATTTACATTTAATTTATATATGTATAAAGTATTTTCCTTTTCTTCTAGTCTTTTTATGTATCTTTTCTTATTGTAAAACAAAAATTTATATTATTTTCTTCTCTGTTTTATTTTAAGCCGTTTTTTAATTCAGTAATTTACGTTTTAGTACCTCTTTCATAGCATCTCAGTATATTATTGGCTATTCAAACATTTAAAAAAAATTCTTCTTTTTCATCAGGAAAATGTACGAAGTAGTTGGAAGGAAAACTTTTTAATTGCCTGTCTTTTTATTTTGCATTGCTTCAAAAGAAGAATTTATAAATACGGAAGTGAAATTAAATAGTAATTTTTTATTCAAAACCTTTCAAAATCATAAATGCAAGTATTTTGTTGATAACGGAAATGAATTTGCACTAATTTTTTGTGATTTATTAAATTTCTCATGATCACAGAGTTTAACTACCGGAATAACATATAAATGGTTACAAACATGAAAGCAGAACATAATATAATATTATATTTCATACTCAAAAATAAATAAGTTATTCCTTTTTATTTATGAAATATATATTTGTATCATTGAAATTATTATGTTTATATAAGAGATAAAAAATTAATTTCGCTAATTAAAATAAATATTTATTTCAAATTTCAGCAAAATGTTCGCCTTAATTAGGATTTATTGATGAGTAAAAGTTATTTTAAATTAAAATAATTTTTTCTCATCAATAATTCACAAATTACGTAAATATTCGTTATTTATGGATCATTAAATATTATGCTAAAATTTAATATTTGAAGTTACTGGAAATTGTACTTTAAATGGTGAATAACGTAATTCAGTAACTAGTACTCACGTGTTTAACACTTTAACATGAATAACAACTTAAGAACTTATTACGATACCATGTCGACATGAACAGTAGCTGCATGCAATTAATCTTTTACTATCAATTCACAATTAACATGAGAAGTTTACACACTACTGTCATACCATATTAATATGAATTAAATAATATGCTAAAATAATAATAAACATATCATTATTATATTTTAGCATGTTATTATATACAGCTAATTTATGGTATATGCTTTAGAAAAAGTACTCAATTTCATATTAAAATATAAAACTAGGTATTTTATCAAAAAAATTTTTCTTTTATTTCTAATGGCAGGCACCCTTGAGCAAGTAAGTACGTTAGCTCATTAGCCGCAACAAGGCCGGAAACTGCTACTCATTTTATCATTACCCGGTGGGAACTTGTGAACCAAGTCACGGAGGTACGAGTAACATCAGCACGCCACACCACCACAAACCCGTTTATAGGACGGGCCACATTCATCCATCACCTGAGGAAAGGACAAGAAACAGAGAGAGAGAGAGAGAAAGAGAAAGTACATCCATGCCCTAGCCGGGATTCGAACCCAGATCCTCCACATCAGTTACGCTAACCACTAGACAGATTGACCGGCTTCTATTAAAAATTTCTACGTCATTATTTGACACTTAAATTTCAATTAAATGCATTTTCTAGTATCATTGCTAAGGATTATCAATTATACGAACTTAAAACTCTGTATCAATAATCTCAACACATTAGTAAAAAAATAATCCTGTGATTAATTATCCAGTTTTATAAAAGTTTAAGGAAATGGTAAATGTCCTTTTACTTCTATTTATTCCAAAC
>JAPDSC010124725.1:0-41181 GCA_026290005.1 Latrodectus geometricus | reverse complement strand
TTTATAATTCTAACATTAATAAATATCATAAAAATTGTATATAACATACAATATGAATTATTTTAAGCAATATTTATGTTGGATTTTAATTCGTTCTCCTTTTTAAAATTATATGTTATTGTTACAACAAACAAGAATTTTAGTACATTAAGTTTATATTAAAAACATTTCTACATAAAATTAAATCCCATAATCTACATAAACATAATGAAAAATGTTATTATTAGGTTATGTACACATCATTGCGGAAACTGTTTCAAATGTCGATCATTTTTAAGCTCAAATAATTTCCAAAGTTTAATTTAGAATATTTTTGAAAAGTTGTCATATTAATTTTCACGCATATTGATTTCCTTATAATGAATTAAAATTAATGACATTCACCTAGTAATACAGCCCTCTTGATATTTTCTGTTTCCATTAAATAAAGGTGCATTTACATAAACTTTTAATCATTGCCTTTATTATATGCGCAAAATAAAAATGCGTACAATTTGCAAATGATAATATTTTTGAAATGCTCAGATAATTATTTTTCTTTTTTTTATGGTTTCTAAATACGTTTACCCAAATTTGTTTAGGATTTCAATGACATTTTATAAAAGTAGTAATAAGAAAGTTGGTAAATAATATTCATTAAATTGAATAATATTCATTAAAAAATTAAATAGTAATAAGAAAGTAGGTGAATAATATTCATTAAAAAATTTCATTAAAATGAAAAATTACCAAGTGATTATCATAAGTAATTTTTATCTATATTAATCAATCGGAAATTTATCACAAAATTTTACTTTTTCAGAGCATATTTTAGTTAAAAATATGAAACAATGATTTAAAATTTCATTTAACATAACAACGGTAATGATATATAACACATGGTATTTTAACATACTAATGGTAATTATGTTACACTAATGTAATTTGCACTAAAATTATTTTTTCAAAAAAGACTAATAAAAAATGTTCGTGTAAGATAAAAGTTTTTTTTTAATTAATTAATTTATTTATTATTATTATTACACGTTTTTATGAATTAGTTTTCACGATTTAATGCCTAAGAGAAAATAAATGTTTAAATCTATGATACGCTTTTATTTAAATATTTTAATTATTTCTAATATTGTATGTCTGATAATTAGCAATTTTATTTTTAGGTTAAATTCATTCTGCAATTTTCTTAAAAAAATTATTATATTATTCAATATGCTTTCATCAATTTTTGTTAAGAGAACTGACTGACTTAGAAAAGTTATATAATATAAATTGGTTAAAAATTCTTAATAGGAAAATAATTTTCTTGCTTATCAAATTTCTATTATACAAGAAAAATTATTAATTGTTTAATGCTTAATTTTGTTAATAAATGGTATAGTAATATAAGCTATTATTTGTAAAAATATTTCACCAGTAAAATAAAATAGAAATACATGAAATAATAAAATTAAATAATATTTAACATATTGTATTTAGTTGCTATTATATTATTTATTATGCAACTCTAAAGACATGATGAATCATGCAATTTATGTTTAGAATTATTCTAAATGCTTCGAAAAAAACTACGTAATTTTTGTTCATTTTTTAATTTTTGTAAGTAAATTTTTTAACAATTTTGTACAGTCTTTGAGCTCTCTAATAACATCATTGTTAATAAAATTATTCTCTAATATCATAATTGCATTTACGCATAGTTCTGTTGGGAATGTTTAAATATAAAATTAAATTGATAATTCTTGAAAAAAATACAAACTTTCAGGGAAAATAGAAATTGTTATTTAGAGAATTTTCGTTATTTCAATTTACAAACATAATCTACGTAAAGATTTACGACTAAAGGAGAATATCAAGATAAATGATTCACTTAAAAAGTTGAATAATTAGGGCTGTCTCATTTTTCAATCGCCCTATTCAGGCTTGCAAATTATTGTTGAATACTAATAGAATATTTGTATTAGATATTCAAGAAAAAAGTTCACAAAAATGTACTTGAAAACTATCAAGTCTTTATTTGAAATATGATATTGAAAATCACATTAATAATAGTTATTTAAATAATAAGTCCGTTAACTTTTAAGGTAACTTTCCTTCCATTATCTAATTATTAAGAAAGAATTTTTTCGTAAATGGTAAAAAATGAATTAAACAAAGGAGTTTGAAGTTTGAACAGAGTGTTACCATTTTATATTGACAGAATGGTATTTTAGTAATGTATTTATAGTATTAATTTTTTTTCTCGTATCATTCTATTTATAATGAGGGAAGTTGTGTTTTAATGAAAATAAAATGGAAAATTTATGTCAATAAAACGCATTCTTCATAACACCACGTATGCAAAGGCCTAAAATGGCCCATACTTGATCGAGCTCATGCCTTTTCGTTTTACAGGGGTCCCTGTGGCGTGAATTATATATTCCGGTTAGGTGATCAGCCTAACGTGAACCCACCAATATTTATTTTTGAATCATGTTTTATAAGAAAGGGAAAGCTGATATTACCTTTACGTGAAAAATGAATACAATATCACAAAACTGAGAAAAATGAAGAATAAGAATTCAACAGTTGAATTACCATTAAATTAGAACACATTTTTTCACATCTATGTTAAGTAAAAAAAGTTTTTTATGTTTTGGTTATTTATGCTCTTAAATATTTTACCTAATATTTTCATTATCATTGACAAAAATTATTGGAATTTTTCATTTCTACATTTTAACTGATAATTTTAAACACAATTAGTGATTTAAAACATTGTGTTTATAATTTACTTAATGAAAAAAGTATGCATGAAACAGAAAAATATATTTTTCTAAAGTAAGAAAAACAGTAGTACAAATAATTATAGACACCAAAAATCTTATAGACTCTATAAAATGAAGTTGATATTCAAATGGTAAATATCATTAATTGAAAAACTTACGGATTAATTCACTTCATATGCAGTATACAGTTCTTCCAAGAAGTGTTTTTTTCAGATAAAATATCAATTAAGATATTGGACATATGTTAAATTTAGAGTAGAAGCTATTTTAACTTCAATGTTTAACTTTGCTTTAACTTTTGATCAATCCAATGTTAATGATTCTCTCTTTTGACCAATGTGATATTTTATTAAAGAAACCATAACCTCTTATGTTATTTATAAATACCATCTAGAAGATATCAGTGTGAAGTCATTTCATTATTAAGTACAGAAAACCTGTATCATTATTAAGTTTTTGTTCCTATTAAAATAGGGATTGATAAGTTTTGTAAACTTGATATGTCTGCATTTTGAGGAGATTCGAAACAAAGTTATCATACCACTAACAGAAAATAAGAAGCTAAACGACACCAAAATCGTTTCCCATTTTCTAAAATTCGAAGCCATAAAACCATTCGATTTAAGCCGTCTGCTTTACTAAACACCTTTAGAACAAATATTTTACCGATAAAAATTTCCTCAGAGACAAGCTATCACAGACGCTGCGCCGAATAAATCACGGTGTCTTCTTAGTATTTCAAACTTTACAACCACTAGAAATCTTCGCTTCTTTCTTTTTTTCCCTGCTTTTGCATCACTAGTAAACTGCTGGATAGTTTATTTTTAGAGGGGAAAGTTTTTAGTATATTCCCGGCCATAAACTGAGTTTGCTATGTAATTCTTTCCCCATGTCGCGAGGGAACGGAATAAAGGGACGAGGTGTGTTTCCTGTCAGCATTGTTATCGGGCAAAATGGCAGAAGCTGTCACACATTGGCAAAGGTTTCATTGTTTTGTTCTTGAAAATATTTTGTTATGAAGCATGTTCTCGAGTTTTATTTTCCTACCCTTATCAATAAAGTTACTAAGTCAAAATTTTGTTCTCGAAGAAGAGTGATCTCTTTTCTACAATAGATATTTTTCATTTGTTGAAAAATAGGGATATTTAAAGTGTAGTTCTTAAACATTTTTCCTTATATATCATATTATTACGTTTTGAATTTAAATTATTGCATTTATTTAGAATAACTTGTATTTTTCGATGTATTCTAAGTAACCCTATTACTATAAAAAATAAATTTTTGCGGAAACATACCATTAAATAAAATTATTTTTACTAAACCTAAAGAGGAAAAGAACTTGAAGATTTATGACATTATAAAACTTCAACATTTGGCTATATCTTGAGAACTATACAGTTTATATTAAAACTGATAAATTTATTATGATGCATACTTCTAAAGTTATTCCAGATATACATGTTAATAGGAAAAATAAAAATACTATAAATAAATAATACCATAATTTATGTATTGTCTTATGCTACTTGGGACTTTGAATTAGCGTGCCAGTGGAAATTATAAAATACGTCCATATCTCAAAAAATATCCATTTTTATTTAAATTATTGAGTTTATTTACTATAAACGCTTTTTAAATGTATTAAAATTTTAATTTTATAATGAAAAATAAATTTTTGGGGAAAAACGTCATTTTTTTTACTACCTTTTATGTAACAAGAGATTTGAATATTTTTTGCTTATTAATTTAAACTTTTGGCTACAATTTCAAAAATAATATCTCTATATTAAAATGATTAGAAGCATTTCGTATAAAATGCATCTCTCAATTCATTCTATGCATTCAATTTTATATGAAAAATAAATTTTGGGAGAAAAAATTGCATTCATTATGCTGCATGTAACTAATTTTGCGTGCTTTTTATAAATAAAGAATACGGCCATAGCTCATAAATATCCCTTTGAATTTATGTCATTGAGTTTATTAAGCATAAAATGATGATCTAAATGTATTCTAAAAATTAATCTTATTTAAAGAAATATATTTTTACAGAAAAATGTCATTATTTCTATTATGCCTAACGGGAAAGAAGACTACACGATTGTTAAGTTTCAACATTTGGTTATGTGTTGAGAAACATTCAGTCTATATATTAAAACAATCGGGTATATTTAGTATGAAATGGACTCCTAAACTATTCCATCTATTTATTTCATTATGAAATATACATTTTATTATTAAAATCACATACTTTCTGTATCGCCTTATGTTAAATGCGACGTTGAATTGACGGGTGTTTGAAAATTATAAAAAGTGGCCATCAAAATTTATCCAGATTGTATTTAAATTATGTGGTTTATTCAATATGAAATGTACTTCTAAATATATTCCAAGTATTGATTTTACTATAGGAAAATAATTTTTTGGAGTAAAATGCCATTATTTCGTCTACGCCTTATGTCACATAAGATTTGAGCATTTGAGGGATTATAAAATTTCAAAACTTGGCTATATCTTGAGAAATATCTAGTGTATATTAAAATGATTTTGTGCATTTCTTTTAAAATGTACACCTAAAACTGTAGCAGGTATTCATTTTATTATGCATAATTTTGAGGAGAAAAACCCAATATATTTTGTATTGAAATATCCTATATATGCTTTTAAATTTGAACGTCTTTGAAATTATAAAAGTTCATATCTCAAAAAAAAATATGTTTTGTATTTAAATTATTGGGTTCCTCACAAATCCTATTCTGCAACCTCAAAGAGGTGTGAGAGTGTATCTAGTTTACAGGGGAGATGAACATCTGGAACCTAAATTTGGCTTAAACTTCTGACCTTTTTAAAACACTATGAAAAACCTTTAATACACTTAAACACACCTTTAAAGCATTTAACACACTTAAAAACTTTAAAACACCCCCATGCCGTGAAGGCTGTGCAGATTAATACGACTTATGTTACAATGGTCTCGGATATGTGCTTATTTATTATATTTCCATATTTGATTACATCTATTGCAATAAATACATGATTATTTATTGTAATAAATACATGATTATTTATTGTAATAAATACATGATATACATATACATCTATATCATGTCTTGGATATGTGCTTAGTTATTAAATTTCCATATTTGGTTATATATTGCGAAACAAGCAGTGTATATTATAGAGTTTAGTGCATGGAGTACAAAATGTATAAAGAAATCTATTTCAAGAATTTATTTTATCATGAGAAATAAATTTTAAGAGAAAAATCTTAAACATTTTGTATCATCAACATTTATTGTATCATGCTATATTTGACTTTGAGTTTGTATTTGAAAATTATAAAATGTAGATATATCTCAATAAATATCAATATTATTTTTAAATCAATGGGTTTCTTTAGGTGTAAATTGCTCTTCTAGCTGCATTTTGAGTATTTACATATCATAAAGAATAATTATTGAAAAAATCCTATCATTTTAATAACACTTAATGTGACACTGGGCTTAGAGATTTCAGCGATTATTAAATTTCAACATTTGGTTACATCTTCAGAAATAGACAATGTGTATTAAAATTATTGCATGCACTTAATAAAAGATTTCGTCATAAGGCTAGTCTAAGTATGCATTTTATTATGGAAAATAAATTTTATAGGATCCTATAGGATTTCCTACAAGATAAATCCTATAGGATTTTTCTTAAAATTTACATTCTGTATCACCCACATGTATTATTAAACTTGCGAACTTATGAAATTTGTGCATTGTTAAAGATTTCTAAACAAATATTATATGTTTTTTAATTATTGTACATGAGAAATATCCATATTGGTAATATGTGCCTGAGCATCACGTTTAGGGGCTACAAAAGTGCTTATGTACATTAATAAATATTCCTGAAGAAATTAACGACATATGACACATTCACAACAATACAACACCATTTTTCAAGTGTAATTCAAGATAGGTATGGGAAATTTTTCTTCAATTGTTTTTATAATACAATACATTTTGTTCAGTCTCGGTCCTTTTTTTAGTTTGTCACCAAGAGTGTGGGTCCTCCTATGAATTTACAAGCAAATTCACTTATGACAATCGTTTAAATAGAGTGCGGATGTTTGCAGCTTTATTTTAGGCAACAATCATGTTTGTTTAAAACTAAAATTGCAATTTTTACCAAAAATTTTCATGTAATTTAGGATGTAATTAATTTGATTAATATGTGTATCTATGTTTAAAATATAAATCTGTTTGCTTGCACACAATAAGGAGAAAAAATGTTTTTTTATTTTTTTTTTTATTTTAGAACCATTAAATATACATACATGTTTTAGATTTTTAAAATGGCAATAGACTGATAACAATTTTTAAATCTTCAAAACCTTTTTTCTTTAATAGTTTAGAGCTTCTGTGCTCATCGGATTCTTTAAGCTTCTTTAATGCTATTGCATATAGGTCTGTTTTATATTGATAAAACTTAAGTCTTTTTCAAATTTTAGGTGTGTTTTGTTAGCTCTTGTTCTTCGGTTATTTTTAGTTACATTAGCAATATCGAATTCTATTTTGGGCCATTAAATCTAATAACATTTTAGCTTCTGGTAATTCAATAGCATTTATTTTAGAAAATAATTTTTTCAAAAATATGAAAATTTCAATTTCATTTTTCACCGATGTCATTGGCGATTTATCTTTTTCAGATGTTTTATTAACAGTAACTATCCTTAAATTCTTGTTTGTATTATCTCAGGGAACTAGATGGTGGTTTAGTTCCTTTGGTGATTTGATGTTAAACAGTCTACAATTTTCTGATCTTTTTTGGAGGCATTTCTACCTCAGCCTCCTTCCCCACCGATGGTCTTGGTGGTTTATCAGGGCACCTCTTTCTTTTAGTGCCGATCTTTCCTGATGTTAAATCAGTTTGGACGAATGCGTCCTTTAAACTTAATGGCGAGGGTTCTCCAACATCTCGCTCTTCTCCACGGCCAGATACACATCCAGCAAAAAACAGTCTTAATGTTTTAAACCACATCATTTAAACTAAAAGATACTTTCTTTTCAAAACTTTACTAGCAAGCAGTTAAGTACTTCAAGTTTTAACTTAGACTGATCATAAATTCATCCTAACAATGGTTCAATACATTATTACACAGATAAAATATTAAAGTAATTAATACATTATTAAACAGATAAAAATAAACAAAATATTGTTGCAACAATGGTAAGATAACAATGAATTTTTTACAACAATGATCAAACTTCGTGTTGCGAAAATTTGTAACAGAAGATATTTTTTTTTTCTTAAAATTACTTAAAAATTATTCCAAATAATTTGAGTAGTTTATTTCTAAACTGTGGTGGTTCACTTTCAATTTTAAAATACTACACCGTTTCCTACACCGATTAATTTAAATAAGCAAAATATTAGATATTTTTAAACTATATGTTATGTCATCATAAACATTTAATATAAAACTAAGCTCAAATAATAAAACTTTTCATTTTTTTAAATGAATTATAACTTTTTTTAATATAAATGATCTGCTTAAGTACATACGAATCATGTATAATTTTCTGTTCATTTAGGGGAGAAATGAAGAACAATGTATCACCTTTTATAATAAAATATTATAATAAGTTTGGATCCTATCAGATCCCACATTCTTGGCGCAAATAATTTTGTTTGGCGATATATTTCTCCATTCTTGGTAATCCTACTTTGATACACTAGATATGATAAACCTAACTATTTACGGAATCCTTATTTCGTCATTTTGTTCCGCCTAGGCGTTTTTTTTTTTCCAGTTTGCCACCAAGATTCTAGGACTTTACCTCTCAAACAGTGAAATTTATTTTAATGAACCTAATTAACAAAATCCAAATTCAAAGATTAATAATTTAATCAAAAATATCTTACATTTATTTTTTTAAAAATTATTTCAAAATTTTAGAGGGTAGTTAGTTAATTGGTATAATTAAAATAATTAGTCTTAGATTATTAAAATGCTCTCGTAGCAATAGAGCCTATCATTCTAATCTTATAAGTTTCATATTGAAATTTAATAAAAGTAAAATGTTTCTGCAGACACATATTACAAGAGACAGACAACTTGTTAATAAATCACATACAACTTGTTAATACACATACAACTTGCAGACACATACAACTTGTTAATAAATCCTTATATCCATCAAAAGCAGCATTTGCCTTATATATTTATGAAGATGATTGGTCTATCTCTCTTTTTCTCTTATATATATATATATATATATATATATGGTGAAAATGTGCTTTAGGAGCCCTGCTTGGCTCGTTTTTTAAAACGCCGATGCCATGGAAAAAATTCTACAGTTATTTTAAAAGTGAAACGTAATTAGAGACCAATGAAAAGGCTAGAACATAAGAGTAATTATTGAATATGTGCGAAAAAGCGCTTCAAATTCAGGAATTGGTGAGGAAGGAAACCCCTAAACCACAATTAACACACACACACACACACACACACACACACACATATATATATATATATATATATATATATATATTTTATAATATGCAATATTCAGAAGGTCTTATTAAACAATTTTTTTATAGTTTCCTATACTCAGCAACATATTTGGAAATGTTATTTATTCATGAAATGCATACACATAAATATTCATAATCTGTTTTGCGTCGAATGTTTATAGTCAGTGGTATTATAATAATATAAGAACGTAATATTCATAAATGTTAATTACGTTTTATTGCTTTTTATAATTTTTATGTTATATCGTTTTTACCTTTGAATTTCTTGGGAAAATTCATTAAATCTTCCAAGTTTACAATTTATTGGCTTTTTTAGGAAAAATTTTATGATGAAAATATACATGATGTGACTATAACCATATATATTAATTATCATTTAAATCATAGGTATAATTTACAATGAGAGCAATATTTTCTTGTTATTTGTACAAAAGCTCAATCATATAAGTTTTTGAAAATTTATAAGGTTTTCTACTCACGATGTATACTGTATTATTCTGCAGATAAATATTGAACAGGGCTTCTATATAAAAAATATGTTGTTCTATATGAACGGTAATACATTCCTTTATAACTAATTAAACTTTGAGTAACCAGATATTTGTCTGAATATAATTGTTATAAAAATAAAAAATGCCAGTTAAGTGTAAAATATAATTAAATATATTAAATAACTAAATAGAATTCAACTGATTCATTCTTATTTAATAATGTGTAAAAAATGTAAAATTAAATTAAATTTTTTATTATTTTTATTTAAAAACATTTTTAAAAAAATTTTAAAAAAAATTGTGATGAATTTTATATAAGGGGGGGGGGAATTTAACCATTTTTTTCTATTTGGTATAATTTTTATATAAATAATATAAGACTATTAAAATTGCTTTATTATATATATATATATATATATATATATATATATATATATATATATTGTTTTTTGCTGAAGTGAAGCATGGTATGTTTAAATTTCATATGACAAAAGATTAAAATTATTACTGAATAAATTATATACATCAGTATATAAAATTTCTCTAATTTTCAAATTTATTATTCTAATAAACATATTTGAAATCTGGATGATATAAAATATTGATGATAACTTTTGGGCAGAAATATGTGATTGATATTTGAAAACGAAATATAAAGAAACATAAAATGAACAAATATATACTCACATTTTTTTCAGAAAATCATAGGCAATAATTTAAATCATAAATATTGTTTTACAACAAATTTAGTTTCCTTGATACCAAATTATAAATAAATTTCTCATACATGCAAAAAAATTAACTCTTTTATCAAATCTTCAATATTTGTTGATTTTATCAGTCTCTTTAAAGAAATAAAATAAGCTAAATTAAAATAAATAAATACATGTTCAGGTATTGCGTTTGTTACTCGTTATGGATTCAATACCTGTTATTCTTTTGGCATTACTTTCCTATTGCTGAAGTCTCTTATGCATTGCATTCTATTATTCCAGAAAATATTTGCTATTGAAGATTTCACTTTTAGTATTTTAGTTGATCTAAAAATACTAAAAGATACCTAGTTATTTTTGGAAGATAATGTTGGAGTGACAGTGTTCTCGTCCAGGTAACAATGTAATTCTTTTTTATTGTTAATAAAATTACTAGTTTATCAAATGTTATTGATCTGCTATGTGTTTGAAAACTTTGAAATAAATTTCTTAAAACAATTCAATTCTTTTATTTTGTTATTAGTAGGTTTAATATATTTTAATATGGAAGTAACTGTGATATACTGAATATTAAGGAAGTACTATATTTAATTTTCCAGTTTATTGCAGTTAGTTTCAGTAGATCATATTATAAATAAAAAACTGATCTTAATTTACCATTAATATTATTATAAAATTTCCATTTTAATAAATTTTATATTTTTTGTTCAATGTCTTCACACTTTCTTGCTTACTTACACAAATTTTGAAACAGACTTCAATATGCATTTTTTTAAATTTAAAATGAGCCTTAAAACTTTCCTGTTATGTATTTTTGCTGTCCATCAAATTTATATCTAAAAATATTTTACTTATTAATAGCAACAAAAAAGATAGTTCATTTATTTGTTTTAGATACAACATAAAGATCAATAGTTTGACAAACTAATTTAGTGGCCAACATTATGGTAATACATCTATTTTTGTTACTATTAATGCATATCTACTTTGGGTTTTGCAACAAATTTGGTAATTGCTGTATGTATTACCAAGCAAAACTTCTCAATTACAGCTCACTGAAGCAACATTTGCACATTTTTAAGGCTTCTTCTTCTTCCTCTTCTTCTTGAGCTTGTCAGATATGTGGCACATTTGCATTGTTGCATTTTGTACCATGCTCCAAGACCAATTTTTTTCCTAGTACCATTGTCTTGGGTCACCTACTTTGTTTATAAAGTCTGATAGGCCCTCAATGGAGTTTAGGTGTAACTCTTTAGGATATGGATTACCTAGAGTAGTGAATCTTGTAAGGGCAAGAGCATCACACTCACATAGGATATGATGAGCTGATTTTACCCCTGCATGGCATATCCTACAAATTGGTTCCTGTTTAAAAAGACCCATTGTATGAAGGTGTTTCCTGAAATGATAGTGCCCAGAAATGAAGCCTAAAATTGCTTGAGTCTTCAATCTTGTGAGTCTAAGAATTTCAGATGGAATTTTCTCAGATGAGTTGAAAATCATACTTTTTGCATGTTCACTACAAACTTTGTTCATCTCCTGATTTTCCCATTTTTGAATTGCCTTCCTTGTAGTCTTCATGTTGATCCCACAAAAGGGTTCCATTCCTATTGGATTGAAAAAGGATCTCTGTTTTGCAAGTTCATCAGCTCTTTCATTACCTTCTATTCCTATTTGCCCTGGCACCCAAATAAGAATAATTTTATTCCCATTTGCCAGTTCCTTAAAGAGATTTTTGCATTCAATTACAATTTTTAAGGCTTACTATATATCTTTGTCACATAAAATTCACTATAAAAATTATGAAGCATATTTTGCTAAGTGTTATCTTGCTGATAAATTGTACCTATGTGATTGGATAATATAAGCTATGTCTATTTGTTGATGCTATTAATATTCTTACAAATTTTTAAGCTATTTCTATAACTCCTATCGATTATGCCAGATGATATGTTAAGTATACAGTTAATTCAGACATTTCAACAAATTATTTATTATTTTATTAAAAATAGTACATTGGCTTCTTTATATTTTTGTTAAAATGCAAATATGCAACGGTACTTAACATTAAAAAAAGTAAGATTCAACATTAAAAATCTCAATATTCGGATTTTTATCTCGTTTTTGTAATAGTTATATTATTTTAAAGTACATAGTTTATATCTACCTTTATTATTATTATAAGGCAGTGTTTTCTAAATCATTTTAATATATGTTGGAAATTAACAAAAGATGTGATATACCAGATCTTGGGATATATCCAATTTTTCATGTATTTATGACACATGCATAACAATACAGCATTATTGCTGTTCTCGTGTAATTCAAACTAAGTATGAGGAAATTTTTCTTTATAATTGTTTTTATAATACAAATCACTTTATTATTCTTAGGGCCGCATTTTATAAATGGTTTTAATATATATTGAAAATTTATATGGATATTGACAATATATTTAATTTACCAGATACGAAAATTTCAAATACCTTGCTTGTGTATCTATAATTGGGAATAATACGAGCATTTTGTGGTGTTAGTCTTCTTGGGAATTATCCAATTTTTCAATACATCTCTTTTGTAACATTTTTAGTGACTATGAAAAACACCAGTACAACTGCATTGAATATATTACACGTACATACTAGTACAAATGCATTGGTCATGTTTAATTCGACAAAGACACCCGGCAATTTTCTCAAAATTGTTTATAATAAAATTAGTGTTTTTAATAGCTTTACACATGAGCGTATTATACTAATACTCCAAATATATAATTTTAATTTAAATTAAATATCCAAGCAGTTTGTAGTTGTTGTTTTAATTTTCCAGACGCGCAAATTCAAAGAACTGTGCTTATGTGTACATAATGGGTAAAAACAAGCATTTTATGCAATTTCTGTGTAATTAAATAAATGTTTTTGAAATATATTTCATTTCATCTTTGCAGGCTAAAAATAAATTTTACGCATGTAATTTTATAAGCCGTCCTAGATAAGACGTCATACGTATCAATGAAACAGCATTAAGCATGTATAATTTGAATTAATGGGGGCAATCTTCCTTAAATATTTTTTATAAAATAAATACTTTGAATAGTCTTATGGTAGGAATTTACACTAAATTCACCAACTAATTTTAATATTACTTTAATATTCATACAAGTTTTAGCAGTTGTTTTAATTTACCGGGTCCGCAAATTTCAAAGAACCATACTTAAGTTTTATTAATGGGGAAAAGCAAGAATTTTGTGGAAATAAATTTTTTTCGAATTGATTAAATGCATATACGAAAATAAACTATGTATGGTATCTTACTTGTTTAAGCCTATTCGTAAATATTGAATTTTTAGAACTAAGTATAATTTTAAATTTATCGCAATTACTTACATGTATTTATTGCTATTATTTACATATTTATTGCTATTTTTGTTATTTACAATTTAGTTTAATTCTAAATCATGTTATTTTATTTAATTATGAAAATTGATTGAATAAATTGAGTTTTTCTCAAATAATATTAATAAAAATTAAATATTGATCATTACTTTTTTTTAAGAAATAAACTCTCCACTTTGCAGAATTATTTTTATGTTAAAAATATAAGCAGGGTATAATACGGTTTTTAAATATTATCATAAAAATAATGTATTTTCATATTATTATAATAATTGTATCATATCTATACTTTCAAACTATTATAATATTTTATATATATGTATATAATAACTATGCATTATATTCATACTTTGAAGCAATTTTCGAGTCCAGTATTCCTAAAATCATTTAGAAAATTTTATTTGAAACTATAAAAATATCAAATAGCATCTATAAACTTATTGTTTTCTCATCACTTTTTATATTAAAAGCAATCACTCTGAATAAATGCAAATTTTTCTTTTTTTCTTTTAATTATTAGTTATTTTACTTATTTTTTCAATTTCTTTATAACATTCTAAAATAAATTATATTGACAAATACTACAAAAAGAAATAAAAAAACGCAATATTTTTCACTGTTGTTTTAAATAATCTAAAATCAGTATTAAATGTATAGAATTCTCTTGCACAGAATTATTATTGAAAAGAAAGCAAGCCAAACATATAAAACTGGAAAAATTCACTTAGTGAAATATGCGTGAAAAATTAGTATTTTTCATTCAAAAATTTGAAAT
Organism: Latrodectus geometricus; assembly: GCA_026290005.1. Classification (NCBI taxonomy): domain Eukaryota; kingdom Metazoa; phylum Arthropoda; class Arachnida; order Araneae; family Theridiidae; genus Latrodectus; species Latrodectus geometricus. Next base: position 26,520 of record JAPDSC010124725.1, on the reverse strand, counting down.
TCTTAAATTTTTCCGTTTTGTTTTTTTGGAAAGTTATTCTTTCCAAAAAAATTTATACTTTTCTTATATTAATTTCTTTCTTTCCACAAATAAATTAATAATGTTCTAAAATATTTTTTTTTTGTTATTCAGAGTGATTCATTTCCAAAAATTGATGCACAATCATTATCATCACTTTCTAAGAAATAAAAAATATATCATAGCATAATAAGAAATTTCATAGAGTGAAAATGACTTTGAAAATTGGATGTGATGCATTTTAAAAGGTATAACAAAGTCTTGTATAATTTTTGAAAAATAATGAAAAAACAAATTGCCTTGAAATAATTTGATTTTTTACGAGCATTAAAAGCTTTTGTATATTTAATTTTACAACAGTTAGAATATGATAAAAATATAGCTATAATTAACAAAGATGTATCAAAAAGTACCAATAGAACATAAATTTTCTAAACATAGATACCAGGATATTTTAGCATTAAGTATAATGATTAAGGTTTTTCAAATATTCAAATCTGAGTAGCAAAAATTCAAATCAAATAAGCAAATTCACTTATAACAATCGTTTAAATAGAGTGCGGATGTTTGCAGATTTATTTTAGGTAACAATCATGTTGGTTTAAAATTAAAATTACAATTTTTGCCAAGGTTTTCATGTAATTTATGATGTGATTAATTTGATTAATATGTGTATCTATGTTTAAAATATAAAGGTGTTGCTTGCATACAATAAGGAGAAATATTTTTTTTATTTTTTTTTATTTTTGTGCCATTAAATATACGTACATGTTTTAGATTTTTAAAATGGCATTATACTGATTACAGTTTTTAAATATTCAACAGCGTTTTTCTTCAATAGTTTTAGTTGTTTAGCGCTTTTGTGCTCTTAGGATTCTATCGACTTCTTTGATGCTATTGCATAAGGGTCTGTTTTCCAATGACAAAACTTTGGTCTTTTTCAAATTTTAGGTGTGTTTTGTTTGCTCTTGTTCTTCGGGTATTTTTAGATACATTGGCAATATCAAATTCTTTTTTGGGCTATTAATTCTAATGACATTTTAGCTTCAGGTGTTTCACTAGCATTTATTTTCGTATATAATTTTTTCGAAAATATGAAAATATCAATTTCATTTTCCACCGATGTTATTGGCAATTTATCTTTTTCAGATGTTTTATTAACAGTAAATATCCTTAAATTCTTGTTTGTATTATCTCAGGGAACAAGATGGTGGTTAAGTTCCTTTGGAGATTTGATGTCAAACAGTCTACAATTTTCTCATCTTTTTTGGAGGCATTTCTACCTCAGCCTCCTTCCCCACCGATGGTCTTGGTGGTTTATCAGGGCACCTCTTTCTTTTAGTGCCGATCTTTCCTGATGTTACATCAGTTTGGTTGAATGCGTCCTTTAAACTAGATGGCGAGGGTTCTCCAACATCTCGCTCTTCTTCACTGCCAAAAAATCCAGCAAAAAACAATTTTAATGTTTTAAACCACATCATACCAATTAAAAGATACTTTCTTTTCAAAACTTTACTAGCAAGCAGTTAAGTACTCGAAGTTTTAACTTAGACTGATCATAAATTCATTCTAACAATGATTCAATGCATTATTACACAGATAAAATATTGAAACAATGGTTTAATACACTTTTAAACAGATAAAAATAAATGAAATATTGTTTTAACAATGGTAAGACAAAAATGAATTTTTTACAACAACGATCAAACTTCGTGTTGTGAAAATTTGTAACAGAAGATTTTGTTTTCTTAAAATTACTTAAAAATTATTCCAAATAATTTGAGCAGTTTATTTCTAAAGTGAGGTGGTTCGCGTACAAGTTTAAAACACTACACCGTTTCCTTTAACGACCAATTTAAATAAGCAAACTATTAAATATTTTTAAACTATATGTTATGTCATCATAAACATTTAATATAAAACTAAGCTCAAATAATAAAACTTTTCATTTTTTTAAATGAATTATAACTTTTTTTAATATAAATGATCTGCTTAAGTACATACGAATCATGTATAATTTTCTGTTCAATTAGGAAAAAAATGAAGAACAATGTATCACCTTTTATAATAAAATATTATAATAAATTTGGATCATAGCAGATTCCACATTCTTGGCGCAAATGGTTTTGTTTGGCGATATATTTCGCCATTCTTGGTAATCCTACTTTGATACACTAGATATGATAACCTAACTATTTCCGGAATTCTTATTTCGTCATTTTGTTCTGCCTAGGCGTTTTTTTTTTTTTTTTTTTTTTTTTTTTCCCCGTTTTTTACCAAGGCTCTAGGACTTTACCTCTCAAATAGTGGAATTTATTTTAATGAACCTAATTAAAAAATCCAAATTCAAAGATTAATAATTTAATCAAAAATATATTACATTTATTTTTTAAAAATTATTTCAAATTTTTATAGGGTAGTTAGTTAATTGGTATAATTAAAATAATTAGTCTTATATTATTAAAATGCTCTCGTAGCAAAAGAGCCTATCATTCTAATCTTATATGTTTCATATTGAAATTTAATAAAAGTAAAATGTTTCTGCAGACACGCATCACAATATTAATGGTGAAATCAGAACAGTTTAAACATTCACGGTAGCAACTTCTCAATTGCAGCTCACTGAAGCAACATTTGGACATTTTTAAGGCTTATTATATATTATTGCCACATAAGCATCACTATAAAAATTATGAAGCATATTTTGCTAAGAAATATCTTGCTGATACATTGTACCTATGTGACTGGATAACATAAGCTATGTCTATTTGTTTATGCTATGAATATATTCTCAAAAACTTTTAAACTATTTCTATAACTGCTACCGAGTATGCCAGGTGACATATTAAATATACTGTTTCTCCAGATATTTCAACAAATTATTTATAATTTTAACAAAAATAGTACATTGTCTACTTTATATTTTTGCTAAAATACAAATATGCAATGTGACCTAACACTAAAAAAATAAGATTCAACATTAAAAATCTCAATAATCGGATTTTTATCTCGCTTTTGCAATAATTATATTATTTTAAAGTACATAGTTTATATCTATCTTTATTAATATTAGGGCAGCGTTTTCTAAATTATTTTAATATATATTGGATATTAAGAAAAGATTTGGTTCACCAGATCCAAAAATTTCAAATGCCTTGCTTGTGTATCCATAATTAGGAAAAATACAAGCACTTTAAGGAATGTTTTCTTGGGATATAACCAATTTTTCATGTATTAATGACACATGCATAAAATACAGCATTATTGCTGTTCATGTGTAGTTCAAACTAAGTATGAGGAAATTTTTCTTTATATAAAATTGTTTTTAAAATACAAATCTCTTTATTATTATTAGGGCAGTATTTAATAAATGATTTTAATATATATCGAAAATTTATAGGGATATTAACAATAGATTTGATTTAACAGATCAGAAAATTTCAAATACCTTGTTTGTATATTCATAATTGGGAAAAATACGAGCATTTTGTGGAATTAGTCTTCTTGGGAAATATCCAATTTTTCAATACATCTCTTTTGTAACATTTTTAGTGACTATGAAAAACACCAGTGCAACTGCATTGGATATATGACACGTACATGCAAGCACAAATGCTTTGTTTAATTCATGTTTAATTCGACAAAGACATCAAGCAATTTTCTCAAAACTTTTCCATAATAAAAGTAGTGTTTTTAGTATTTTTAGATGAGCGTATTATAAAAATACTCGAAATTTATAATCTTAATATAAATTAAATATCCAAACAGTTTTTAGTAGTTGTTGTAATTTTCCAAACGCGCAAATTCACAGAACTGTGCTTATGTGTACATAATGGGTATAAACGAGCATTTTATGCAATTGTGTAGTTAAATAAATGTTTTTGAAAAATATTTTATTTAATCTATGCAAGCTAAAAATTAATTTTACGCATGTAATTTTATAAGCTGTCCAATATGAGGGACACATATTTGACACATACATATTAATGCAAGCATTAAACATGTATAATTTGAATTAATGCTGGCAATTTTATGATTAATAATTTAATAATTAATATTTTTTTATAAAAGAAATACCTTAAATAGTCTTAGGGTACGAATTTATACTAAATTTTCCAACTAATTTAATATTACTTGAATATTCATACAAGTTTTAGCAGTAGTTTCAATTTCCCGGGAGCGCAAATTTCAAAGAATCATGTTTGAGTTTTATTAATGGGGAAAAACATGCATTTTATGGAAATACATTTTTCTCGAATTGATTAAATGCATATACGAAAATAAATTATGTATGGTATCTTACTTGTATAAGCCTATTCGTAAATATTGAATGTTTAGAACTAAATATAATTTAAATTTATTGCAATTATTTACAATTATTTATTGCTATTATTTACATATATTTATTGCTATTTTATTTATTATTTACAATTTAGTTTAACTCTAAATCATGTTATTTTCTTTAATTATGGAAATTAATTGAATAAATTGGGTTTTTCTCAAAAAAATAATATTAATAAAATTAAATATTGACCATTACTTTTTTTAAGAAATAAATTCACCACTTAGCAGAATTATTTTTATATTAAAAATATAAGGGTGGAAATACTGTTTTTAAATATTATCATAAAAATAATATATTTTCATGATACTTTAATAATTGTATCATATCTATACTTTCATGCTTTTATAATATTTTATATATATGTATATAAAAACTATAGATTATATTCAAACTTTGCAGCAATTTTCGAGTCCAGTATTCCATAAATCAGATAGAAAAATAATATGCTTTATAATTTGAAACTACAAATAGCATTATCAAATAGCATCTATAAACTTCTTGTTTTCACATTACATTTTATATTAAAAGCAATCCTTCTGAATGAATGCAAATTTTTAATTTTTTTTATTTTAATTATCAGTTCTTTTACTAATTTTTTTTCAAGTTCTTTATAACTTTATAAAATTAATTGATTTTAAAATATTGACAAATATTACTAAAAGAAATAAAAAACGCAATATATTTTGCTATTGTTTTCAATAACCTAAAACCAGTATTAAATATAAAGGGTTTTCTTGCACAGAAAGCAAGATAAATATATAAAACTGGAAAAATTCACTTTGTGAAATGTGCGTAAAAAATATGTATTTTTCATAGAAAAATTTTAAATTTTTAAATTTTTCTGTTTTGTTTTTTTGGAAAATTATTCTTTCCAAAAAAATTTACACTTTTCTAATATTAATTCATTGCTTTCCTCAAATAAATTAATAATTTTCTAAAATATTTTTATGTTATTCAGAGGGAATCATTTCCAAAACTTGATGAACTATCATTATCATCACATTGTAAAAAATATACTAAAATATATATTAAAACATAATAAGAAATTTCATAGAGTGAAAGTGATTTTGAAAATTGAGTTGATGCATTTTAAAAGCTATTACAAAGACTTGAATAATCTTTGAAAAATAATGAAAAAACAAATTCCCTTGAAATAAAATGATTTTTCACGAGCATTAAAAGCGCGTTTATATATTTAATTTTACAAGAGCTTGTGATAAAAATATAGCTATAATTAATAAAGATGTATCAAAAAGTACCAATAGAACAGGAAGTTTCTAAACATAGATACCAAGATATTCTAGCCATAGATATAGTGATTCAGTTTTTCCAAATATTCAAATCCACGGAGACATTAATTAAATAGTAAATGATATTGAAAAATATATACAAATTAAATAAAGTACAATACGCATTCAAGATTCGTAAATCAACAGAACAAAATCTTGTAATTTACTGTTACAGCGAAGAAACAGAAACACTTCTCGATGGATTTACAATAGCTTATAGAAACACCTGAATATAGACCAACAGTTGAGAGTATTATAATTGCTTTTATAAAGAAATAAAATAATTACAGCAAATATAATTGTTTAAAAATGTGTGTTCATCATATGTCATTCAAATTATAATCAGCTTTTGTTAATTAAAAGATTCCAAGATCCATTTCTCGTAAACATGTCTCAAAATCAAAATAAAAAATCTGTATCAACTGAATTTTCATTTATTCAGTAATCCTTGCAGTTTCTAGTAGAGGATATCTTTGGTAAATCGAATAAACTTTCACTTGAAAGTTAGGTGAAGTGTTAACGCTTCGATTTACAGTTTGAAATTCAAGTGTTCTTATCCAACCTCAGGCATGGATGTTCCAGTGGTTCTGAATCTACTTTAAAATCGTAAGTCTGGTGAACCGCAAAAGGGACCGTAGAGGCACGAATAAACGAAAAGCACAAAATTCAGAGATGCCTTCAGACATTTTGTTAAATCCACAGAAGAAAACGTCTTTTAAAAAACGAATGATTCACTTGTGATACATCTAAATTAATGCGTATATTTCAATGCTGCTTAATAATTTTTATGAAAATATTAATCTCCACATATTAATTTTAAATATTTCTTATATAGTCGTATATTAAAAATGAGCTTAATAGCTTAAGCCTTTATTTATATATTCAGGTGATTTATAATTACCAAATTTAATTATTTCAGACATTTTAAGGATATTCTATCATTTTTTAAGTTTCAATTTTGCAGCTAACTAAATTCATGCAATGGAAAAATGTTTCATTTCCTTGGAAACAAGTACAAATTATTTTTCAATCAACGTTTCTGTTGATCAAAATATGTGCATAAAAATCAATTTAATTTGTGCGAATTTCTAAATAGAATAAACACAATGGTCTATATTTCATAATTATTTTAATATTTAAAGATGATAATGCTGCAAAAAACATTAGTTGCTAACTAGTTGTCTTGAATATATATGAATATATATTTATAAAAAATACATAATTACCCTGGGTCACAAATTTTTAGGTTTTGACAGTATAAATTTATTTGTTTGCTATAAAATTATGAAATGAGTTACTTACTCTTTAATTTGAATAACATTGTTTCAAATTATAACTTCGCTTTCACATATATGAGTTTCACATAAATTTATTTGAATGTTGATGACAAAACGCATTTCATTAATAATGTAATAATAAAAATAAAATTTATCAATGAAATTTTAATTTCTAGTATAAATGCCTTATGTGATATATAAACATTTATAGCAAAAAATGTGATACATATTTATTTTTAAAACTAAAACCCCTTATGTGAATAATATGATTATTTTAGTTAAGTATTCTTAGCTGAAAATTGTACAAAGAATATAGCGGTTTTATTGACACAGTTTCACACACTTGTAGTTCAACTAAGCTGATTATGCAAAAAAATAAAAAAAATATCAAAATATATATTAGAAAATTCATATCTTGCTTGCTTGATTTAAAAATAATTTATTTCAAAAATATACGAAAGACTTTTGAATTTTTAAAATAATTTCAATTATATAGCTTCCTGGAAAAGTAAATTAGCATTATATTATATTATACACACAAAAAATTCGTATATTTTCTTTTTAGAAGAAAATACATTAGCAAATTAAATTTTGCCTTTAATTCTGAAAAACGTATTTATTTTTAATCAATTAAGGATAATTCTAATTAGATAAGCGTAAGTAATAAACAATTTTCAAATTAATTATTTTAAGAATTTCTATAAAATGTATTATCAATAGTTTCGAAATATATGTCGTATTATTTTTCAGAAATATTGTAAGTCTTTTTCCATAACTAAAGTAGGAAACTAGCAAGCAAAATCGCATTGTGTGACATTTAAATATCCACGGCATATTTAACCCTCGAGGCATTTTTTATAAATAAAAGCCGTAATCGCATCATCTAAGAGAGAAGACACATAAATCGCAACCACTCAAATCGCCGCCCACTTTGTTTAGTGGTCAGCATGCCTACTGCGGAGGTTCTGGATTCAAATCCCGGTTAGGGCATGGATATACTTTCACTCTCCCTCTTGTCATTGTCCTTTCCTACTATAAATGGGTTGTAAATGGTTGCCTATTCTATAAACAGGTGCTTATGGCGTGTATGTACCGAGGAAGTCGGACCAAATTACGGTTCAGTTGGAAAAATGGAGCAGCGTTCCGCATACTGCCAACCTAGCTGGTACAACACAACAGCAAAAATAACAGCCACTGAACTCAGCAGCGGCTATATATAGAAAGAAATAAAAACTAATAAAAGGAATAAAAGTCATTCAAGTCTCATTGTTACCAGATTCTGGAATTAAATCTAGAACCTTTTATTCCAAAACGTATAGTATTATGACCCAGCAATTAACAGTTCTAATAGGTTAAAACATTCATTTGACAATTTAGTTTTTATTAAGTGAATGCTATTTCACTCCTATTAATAATAAAGTTAAAAGCATTTTCTAAACTGAATTAAAATGCATGGGTTCAAAATCTTGTCTTTGCAAATTAAATGAAAAAATTAAGAATTCTTTTATCTTAAATCATTATTTCTAAGAGTTCGACAATTTTCTTTCAAATTAAATCATATAAAGGAAGCTAGTTTTTAAAAAATATGATTGTATAATGTTTAGTTGACAGTTTGAAAGACTCAAAACCTAATTTAAATTAACTAAATGTTTATAAGATATTCAAACTATTCTTGAATGTTTATAAATAAATTTGATTAGAAAAAGGATTAATTGCAAATTATAAATGCATTAATTATTAATTAATCAATGATACATTAAAATTATTATTCATTTAAAATATAATCCTAAATAAAAATTTATAATTCTTGAATCCTTTAGCTAGCTTAAGATTATTACCGTCGTTAGTTAAAACTCAAAAATAAAGGTTATTTAATTTGTTTGTAAAAATAAAAAATAATATTTCACTTTGTATATATTATATTAGACATAGTCTCGCTGATCAAAAGAAGTTATATTTTAATTTTTCGATTAAACTTTATAAATGAAATTTTAGAGTAATGAATCCCATTTGCTTACACCAGTTTTCTTCAAATTTCCATGAAGAATTTCCAATTTTTGTTAGGCTAGTACTTCCATCAATCCCTCAGATTCACTTTTGAAATCTATAAAGCCTATACATCAAAGCAGTATTCTGTCTACTAAGAAAGGAAGAAATATCTTTTGACAACGAAAAATAGCCCCATTTCTGAGAAAGTGAAGGAAATGTATGCATATGAAAGTTTCTGGTCTAGAACAGTAATATCTTATCTGTTCTAGATAAGATATTTCTGTTCTAGACCAGTAACATACATTCTAGACTCATACTACATGCAAAAGACTACGTTAAAATTTGATTAAAATATTATAAAGTTAAATAACTTTAATATTAGTTAATTTCGAATCAATAAATACATTAATTTGATTTGTGCAGTATTGTTATTATCCTTTTTCTGTTAAAGAGTGTATTGTTCTAGTATAAAATACAAAAATATTTTAGACTTTTTTACTTACCCTGCATTACGATGCTTTTAACATCACTCAATATTCAAGGTTAATTTTTATAATAAAAATACAGTCTTAAGACAAATAGTAAAATGATATAACACAAACATCAAATCAATTAAAATGAATAATTATGTTAATTAATATAAAGAGTTTGATACTCTGAAAATTACACTTATATGTTTTATAGGATAATTCACTTTAACTTTTAGTATCGTATTTTTGAGTTAATCTGATATTCACACAAAAATAGTACTTTTAAGTTAGAGTTTATTCAATATGGACTTGCATTTTAAAGTGTCTTAAAACAACTACAGAAATTCCTTTTTGAAAGTGAAATCGAGCTTCAGATATTTAGCAAGCCAAGATGAATAAATTTCTCTATGAGCAGAGAACAATGGGCAGTTACTAATTAAACTTCATGTATTTATAAAATTAATAAAAAAAATGTTTCTGTGTAATTGTTTATAAATGATAGATTAAATTTCTTATATCAATAATTTCAAATTAATATTAAATTATATGTACTTTTTGTTATTAATCCTAAAACAGTAAAATTAATTTGGTCACTTGTGTAAAAATGTCAAGGATATTACTAGCATAATATTAAAATTAACCCATGAATCAGTTAAATTTCATAATTTTCAGATTTACGAATTTGTATATAAACACTGATTAAAATGAAAAATGTTGAAGCATTTCTGGGTCAAGAATGTCATATACAATATTATGAAATTTCCAAAGCCTCTGCTTTTGTTTTTGAAATAATTTATATATGTTCTGATTGAGTAAAAATCCAAAATATACAATTTTTCATATTATGAAACCTGTGTGAACTTTTATTTATTATTTTAGAGTGAAAAAAGTAAGTATTTAACGAAAATGAAATTTTCTTTATCATTCAAAGACGTGAAAATTAATTTTTTATAAGCAAACTTTTCTACTTTTGTTCTAAAAGCATTTCAAATGTAAAGTATTTCATTAAAGTCCTAATATGATTGCAAAATATTCACAGTTAAAATGGTACTTAATGTCTTCTTAATAATTGACGCAATACTTTGAATGGTTTCTCCTTTAAGGTTTACATGTTAGGATGTTACAGTTTGCTCAACGGTTGATGATTTTTCTTTCTTTAAAATAATCACTATTACAAGGCTTCTGGTATGTCCTAATAATGATAAAAGCCCTACAATAAAATCTTTTAATCCATAACATCAGTAAAATTATTTTTTGACACTACAAATCTCAAACAAAAAATACCAATATGTTTCAATATTTTCAAAAATCAAGCCTTATCGACAAACCGTTTTAGAAAGGTTCAGTTGTCAAACGATTGCATGTATTTCTCAATATGTTCTCCAAATCCAACTTCCTATGAATTTCTGCTAAAAGCTATTTCTTCCATTTTTCTATAGCAAAAAAAAAAATGTTTCTTATTTACTGAGTCTAAACAGATGAAATTACACTGTCTGTTTCATTTTTCATCTAAAGTAGGTGTGGATTCAGTAGGAAAGGTATCATAAATTATAAAAAATAGTAAAACTATGGAGGACACTTTTTGAATCATATTCACCAAGACGATATAATTTTTTGACTCATTACAGTATGTGTTTATGACTTTAATTATGCATCCTTTCATACATAGACACATTTGCATAATAACTCATTTGTTATTTTGACAAAAATTGTATTTTCCTACATCATTTTGTAAACACATTATCTAGTAATAGTTGAAAACGATAAACTCTTCCATCAAAAAAAAATATTCTCTTCTTTTTAAAACAAATTTTAAATATTTAAATAATATCTTAAAATATTGATTGATGTTCACCGCATTGTTTTCCTTTTAAAGAGAGATATAAATATATCTGTTACTTAAAATTGGTAAAAATTCCATAAATTATTGAATTTTCTTAAAATTATCTAAAATAATTTTCATTAAACTCTAATTTAGATCAGAGTTTATTAAATTATCGTTGTGAGGACCTCATGATATTTTTAAATTTTTTATTGATACCCCATAAAAACAAATATATTACACAAGTAAAATAGTGTGCCTGTTTATTTTTAATGATATTGTCATGTGAGCAAAATGTTCAACACTGCAGTACAACGCACTTCTTCAGTATTCTTTGGATTTTTATGGGTGGTCAAAGAGGAAAATGACCTCTTTCATAAGCATGACATTGAGAAAGGTGAGCATGATAGTTTTAAAAGACTTTAGAGACTCTTTGGCTATTTCTTGCCAAAGTTTTTTTTTTTTTTTTTTTTTTTTTTTTTTTTTTTTTTTTTAAACTAATAGCTGAAATTTATAACATAAGAGCTGAAATTATAAAAAATAGAATAATAGCTACAACAACCTTTATGTTAAATTTTTTAAAAATTTGAAATAAGAAAATATTAATATTCTTTACAAAATTTATTAAACAAAGAAACTAAAAATGGTGTAAATTTCACTAGTATCCTTTCAACCTACAAAATCTCACTCCAGTAAATAATATGTAATAATAAATGTTTTGTTGAACATGAACAAAAAGTAGTCGCCGTTGATAAAGTTTGTTACACTCTTTTATTATTTCTTTTCTTACAAAAGAAAAAAAAACCTCCCAAAATAGTTTCCAGGACAAAGAAATGAAGAAGAACACATTTTGGAAAAGGAAAGAAGTCCAACGTCAGCAACAAATGAACAGCGGGATTAGATTCCAGTGACAAGCGATAACGTCAAGCCAAAAACTGCATTTATCTATAGAAAACTGAGATTAGCTCAAGAAGGTAGAAGTGAGGATTAGGAAAAGAGAATTTTTGTCCAAGAAGGAAAAATTCATTTAATCCGTAACCATTAAAAGAATCTGTATTCTGAAATAGAAGTTGATTGAAATAACTTCACCGCATGGTATTTTCAACTAGATAAAGTAGGGTTCCAGTTATCATCTTGGATTTTTTAAAAGCAACAAAACTGTTAATTATATAGTCATCACGTCTAATTAGTACATATCTCTTTGTTTTCGAAAGATCCTCTGTGATTACAGTCATCTCATAAACTTTATTGTAAATATTTTTTAAACCAATTTCGTACATTTTATTAGAGACCTGTCTAGTGGTTAGCGTAACTGACTACGGATGGGGAGGACCTGAGTTCGAATCCTGGCTCGAGCACGGTGTATTTTCTCTCTCTGTTTCTTGTCCTTTCCTCAGAAGAGGGATGAATGTAGCCCACCCTCTAAACTGGTTTGTTGTGGTGTGGCGTGAGCGATGTTACTCGTATCTCCGTGACTTGGTTCACAGGTGCCCACCGGGTAACGATAAAATGAGTAGCAGTTTCCGGCCTTGTTGCGGCAAATGGGCTAATATTACTTACTTCCTCAATGGTGCCCGCCATTAGAATTAAAAAAATATTTTAATTAGAATAAATAATGATTAGTTAACATCATGCATGAGTATATTCTTGCGTTTACAGGAATTTAAACTTGAGACTCTATCCGAAATATTTTTCAAAAATTTCATCAGAATTTGAAATACTGCATCATTAAAATAAAATAGATTTAATACATACAAAAAGAAAGATATATTGCTGGTTAAAATTATTGTGCATTATGAAAACATTGAGTCACTCAAGGTGAAATAATAAGCGAGAAACAGTGTAAATTTTTAAACTTTTGCTCACAGACATTATGAAATATAAAAATGAAATTCAAAATTAAATTAAAAAATTGCGAGTTATTTATTATTTTTTAAAATTTAATATTTCATTCATATTGAAAGTATCTTAAAATGCCGCTATACGTTAATTTACTAATACAACTCTTCTCAATATTAATAACAATTGACATTGAATTCATAAATTTCAAGGAATCTTAGGTACCAAGTACACATAATTCTGTAGCCCTTGAATATTGAATTCCTAATAGACATTAAATTGTACATTTGTGAAATTTGATGTCCAAGAACAATGTAAAATAAAATTAAGATTATAGTACTGGATAATACTATAAACTTAATTTTCTTAATATATTTCGCTAAACTGCCAGCAATTTTACTAATTAAAATAAAAAACTTTCAATGAAACAACTTATTTAAGTTACTTTATAATCTATGAAGCAATGATAAAGTTTAAGCAATCAAAGAAAGTAAATTTCTTAAGAAGCTAAAAATTTACATTTTCGTTTAAAATAATACCTTATAATTCGTTACTAAATTTGTATACATTACTATTTAGTTATGTGTCATCAGTAACAATATACATTTTTTCAATAAATTTTGTGTATTATTCTAAAAATTTGCTCCTTAACAACATTTAAAAATATGTGATTTTAATGATTAGAGGTTTTAATACGCTTTAAAATATTTTTCCGAATTTCAAATAACAATCTTGCAAACATATTATGTAATTGGAACTATTAAATCGATTATAAGCAAATATACCAAAAATACTTTATACGTTTTAGTTTTCAAATTAAGGCAAATAACTAGGAAAATATCTATACAGAGATTTTTCATTGTAATAGATATTAATAAAATATTTATTAATACTTAGCAGCAATATATGTAAAAGTAAACCAATTTTTAAGATACATTTATGTTAATTTATGAAGTTTAATTTCTGCTTAATAACTTTTTGTTCCTGAAAAATCAATTTTCTTTAATCATACTCAGTTTATTAAATGTGAGAAATCTGAAACATTCATTAAAGTGTACTCATTATCGTAAGAAGAGTAAAAACATTAACTATATATTAATAGCAAATACCTTATAAGGTCATACTAAACTCCAATTATTATACCACTATACCACACAAATAGTGTAGTTAGAGGAAATCATTGGCATTGTGCCTGGAAATATACCAGGTTCCCTAAACAAGAACATATGATCTTATAAATCAATGTGAAAGAGATAAATTATGTCTTATAATAGACTAAAATTTCTAGATTAATAACGCCTAGAAATTGAATTGAAATTATAGTTTCATGAATTAATTTCAATTCAAATTCGTGTTTTTAACAATCAGATAACTGATTATTAAGAAGACGAAACTTGAATATATACAAAAAACTGTTCCTACTATAAATTATATTTGAAAAACACAAATGAATAAACACAAAAGAGGGCAAGTATGTCTATATTTTAAACGTGCCGATGACCTTTTGAGTACATGTGATTAAGAATTAAAATTTCCCATTGAAAATATTAAACTTTTCATTTTATGAACAAAGATTAATAAGAATTTTTAGCGCACATGCACATAAAAAGCATGTCAAAGATATTAAAATTTAATATATTTCATTCTTTACGAATATAAAGAGTTATATATACCTTTATGAATAGTAAAGAAACGTGAGAAATGTTATTCCATGTAAAAATTTAAATGGTTCATAAAATATAATAAATTATCAAATTTGTAAAATTAGTAAAAGAAAGAAATATCTTTACATCAAATAAATCTAGGATTTAGAGATTTTATACTGTAGCATATAAATTCAAAGCCATTTAGATGTGATTTTGAATGTTATATTGAAGAAAACCATTCCAAATACTTTGTATCTAATATTAAAATTAATAAAATAATCTCTGATAAATGTACCGAAATATAATCGCGAATTTACTTCATGGGCATTACTTATTAGAGCCTAAAAATATGTAGATAAGAAAAAGTCAAATACTGAAAAAGCCTGAAAAATCGTAAGCAAAATATATATATAATCGTTTTTTTTTAAAAAAAATAAATTTCCAGAAATTTGTTCAAGGAAAAATAGAAAATAGAACGTAATACTTCTTTATGTACTTAAATACTTCTTAATGTGAGGAGAATGGTATGGAATAACCAGCAGTATAAAATATAATCAAATTAGAAATTCTTCCATAGCAACTCTCAAGGAAATAACTGGCCGTTTTCAGGTACGTCACTTTATCATTCATTACGTCGAAGTACATTCCTTACTGCGACATTTGAAGAAAATGTGTACTCTCTCCTTATCCAGCAATGAATGTGATTCTTTTTTATGTAGATTTATTGAAATTTGCATAATATTAACTGTGCTGAAAATCTCTTTTTAAAAGGAAGAATTTATGATTCTGCTTAAGATAATATTGTTAATATTACACTTATTCTCAATGCATAAAGTACATAAACAATTTGCAAAACCTCAAATAGGCTAAGCAAAAACGAGCTATAATTTTATATTAAAGTAGGACTAAACATTGAATCCTTTCTTATCACATGCTAATTTGATGTCGATTGTCACTTAATAAATTCATATTACATATGCGGTTTTCACTATTTACCTATTTATATTATTACGTTCCAAAAGCAATAAATTTCATAATATTAAACCCACCTTCAAGAAAATTTTCATTAACGTGATGGAAAATCAAGATTAATTGAGACTGTTTCGAATTTCTTTATTTGCTGTTATGATAGCTTTTATTTTCCTCAGTCTTATTTCTACAAAATAAATTACTTACAAAAGTCAAAAAATAATTATATTATATGTACGATTTTTTTTTAAACTTTCTTTAAACTTTTTAAACTTTTTTTCTTTCTCCAGCTCATATTTGTAGCATTCTTAATATTATTTGTCATATGCATAATCAATTCAAATTATCTGAAAGTGCAAATAACAATAAATAATTATGAATTATTTATTGTTATAATTATTTCTAAAACATTCTATAACATAACTCTTGTTGAATATATACTAACAGGAATATCCAAGAAGGTAATTTTTAACCCCACAGTGATTTAGAAAGGTTCATTGATGCCTACGAAAAACATAATCATTACGAATATCAAGGTTTAATGTGGTACAAAATCCTGCTTTAAGATTTTTTAAGAAAGGGAAAGAACGTTTATGTATAAAAATTAACTTTATAACGTTTGCTCATTTGCAAGTAAACATTGAGAAGTTGGGAATCATTTCAATATCAGTAAGATAGTAAGATAGTACTTGGCAAGTTAAATATTTGTACCCATATCATCTTTCCATTCTTCAACAATTACTAGATGCTTAACAAAAGAATGATAATTTTAAAACTTTAAAAAATATAACATAAATATGAGAAACATAATAATGTTTAAAAATTAATCGTAATATACATACTTTGAAAAGAAAGTGATACATAATAATAAATTGTTACAGTGATTTTTAAAGATCGTCAAAAGGAGACAATAGATATTCATGTTGCTATAAATTATAATACAGCATTAGCAAAATCAATATACTATTTTAATGTTACTAATTTTTTATGTATGTTACAAAGATTAACAAACTGCTTCTTATTATTTTTCTTATGCTTATTACTAACAAAAAAAATTAATTTTATACATACAAATTTCGGTTTTCAATTGTTCTACTCTCTAATAAGGGGATTTTGAAAGAGGATAATGTTAAGAGCAATACGTAATCTTACAGGTGTCCTCCTCTAATCTTTCCATTACAAAAATCATGTTCAAATGTCTTGATAATGATAAAAATAAAGAAATTCAATAATGATAAAGTTACTGATAATAATGAAAATAGAAAAATCTATAATAAAGTGAACATAATAACGAAAATTTTCAAATTTTCACCTCATACTATAAAAACTAAAATCCAAGCTAAAACTCAATTAACTCCTTAAAGCACGAGCTTTTTTTCTGTTAAACCGGTAAAAAAATAATCCATACTAACTATGTTAAATAAAGTAAATCATACTCTAGTCTATATATTTTTACAGGAATGGATCTCATGTGGGCATAATAAATAAAAAAAAAAAACGCCAGATACAAGATCACCTGTGTGACACTCGGGCTAATACTTTAAGTGGTCAGCTAATATAGTAAGAAATGTTCATAAAAATCAAAAACACACAAACACAAGTTTATAACGCTAAAACCTTAAATTAAATTGACAAAAGACTTAGCAAACAAGCCTTAAACTATGAAAAAAACTGCTAATATGGTCTATAAAAGCTATCAGAGGTAAAAAAAAAATTGATGTTGCATAAAATGTCAAAATACTGTTTCCTCAAAATTTTTCTAGGCATTCTTTTGTCGGCCTTGCATCTTTTATCAGATCAAGAATAGGATTACTTTGCATAACTAAATTCTTTCTTTTTGTAGTAAATAACTTAGAAGCAAATATTTGTTTGCAGTTTTATTAAATTTTGATGTTGAAAATGTTGAAAGAATTCCTTCAACTCAGTGTTCTTATAAATTTCTAAAAAATAGTGTTATACACAAAAATTATTTGGTTTACTTCAGACTTTTAAAATATTTCTTACGGAATAATATAAGAAATATCATAAGATGATTTATTTAGTATAATAAATCAAATTTATTGTATTTCAGTTTTATAGAATTTTTGATTTTTAATTATAATCAGTAAATGATTGAAAACTGCTATGTATATATATATATATTCATACTAACTGTCATTTGCAAACTCTTATCTGACCAAATGCCTCATAACTTTTCTATAATCGAAATTTTTTAAAAGCTTTCTATATTCTTAAAATGAATTTAATTATATTTAAGTAGTTATATTATGCAAAGAATAAAATTGTTTTGTATTTATGAGAACTTCTTTTATGAATATTCAATCAATGCAATTGTAAAATGTGATTTATAAGAATGAAAAGTTAATCCTCGTAAATCTCCAATTTGCAGAATAACTCATTAGCTGACTGAATGTTTCTCCATTTTGAGATAATCTGGTAGTAAGAACTTTTAAGCTATTTTTATTTTATTTTACTGCAAAAGTAGTTTGAAGTTATTGTTATATAATAAAAATGATCAATTTAACTGGGAAAAATAGAAAATTTATTCCCAAGTAGAATTAATTAATTTAGTTCAAGTATACATTAAAGAGTTTCATATGAATCGATTTGTTACAAAAGTCCAATTTTATGGAAAATGGTTGTAAAAATATCTTGACAAATTTACATTATCTACTTATTTTATCTTAAAATATTATATTAACCTTTTAACATTTTTTATGAATTTCAATACTGTACGTAACTATTTATAGAAAATTAATGTTAATTTATCATTTTGTAATAATTAACCTTTCGCTATTTGTAAAGTAAATATAATTTAATTCAAATTAACTCAAGAGAAGACGTTGTAGCATGCACTTTTACTCGCAAAAATAAAAATACAAAGAAATATTGTTAAAAAATAGCTTCAATATATCAATTTAACCAATAATCATCAGAAATATCTAGCTATGTCATATTAATGAGAATGTTTTCATCAAAACATGTAACAAAGATACAAACGTATTTCGTCTTATAATATTATGAGAAGGAGATAAATATACTTTAAAATCATTAAGCAAAAATAGTTAAAATTAAATATAAAAGTAATAAAAATTTAAAATAAAGATGATAAATAAATTAATAGAAATGTTTAAATAGAAGAGAGAAAAATAAATTAATAACACACCAAAGCTATTCATTATCATGAATAGCTTTGGTGTGTTATTAATTTATTTTTTTATAAACATTTGTTTTAAGTGTGCACCAATACAACATAAATGTAAAATTGTGTGTTCCCTGTATAACAGAATGATAAAAAATAATATAAAATATAAATAATCTTTCAATATTTCATTATTCACTGATAATTAGTAATGTTAAAATTTACAAGAAAATATTTATCCGAGTTTTCTCTTAAATATTTTATATATTTTAAATTTATTAATTGTTTAATCTAATATAAAAACAACCTATAGCTCTTAATTAACCTATTTTTTTAAATATTTGAAAGGTAAACATTCTTAATATCCTACATAGATAATTAATAAATAAAAATGAATTTAAAATAAAAATCTGACATGATAAAATATCTCGTACAAAATTTTAATATTGAATATAAAAATTTAATTAATATTCATTTCCTATTAAAAATGTATTTTTTTTTAATTTTAAAAAGAAAAAATAGCTATTTATCAAGGACTTCATTTTTTTCTTTATTAAACAGGATAAGATATAAAATTTCATTAAATGCTATTATATAATTTTTTCTTCGTGTATTTAAAGTAATGGCGTAATATATTTTCTTGAATACATGTAGGAAATGACATTAAAATGTTGAAAAAAACAGTTTTTAAACCATTCTGCTTCCATTGTATATTGTTGTTGTATGTTTTGAATAACAAACAACTATAAAAAAGGATCAATATTTTTCTACAATATCTCAGTTTTTAAAATAATGCGATTACAGATGATGTTTCAAATAACACTGGAATGAGATTTCAGCATATGATAGTTGCCACTAAACAATTTGTTATTTTTTTATAGAACAAGAAATATTTTATGAAAAATGATTTTATAAATAGTATTTTATCAAATTGTACTTCATGAAATTCCAAGAAATCATTCTCTTTAAAAAAATATTCTATCAAAACTTTCAATTAAAAGAATTATTTATGTTCATTTGTCATACAGAATGCTAATATAAACATGTAGTTGTTTGTTTCCAACTGAAAAAGGAAATACCAGGGGTTTAATAAATACTGCACGATTTCAAATCACAGAGGCAAGAACAAACATATTAATATTGAGAGATTATATCTCATCAAGAGATAATCATTAGGAACAATTTGATATCATTATTACGCTAACATGTTTCTACAAGTAGATCTGTAGATAATATAATATCTGTAGATGATTTATTCAGAATTTCAGACGTTGGTTCGTATCTTAATAACTGTGTTGAGTAATTAAATTAATTGATTTTATAAACTATGTACATTAAAATAATGTAATTATTACAAAAGCGAGATAAAAATCCAAATATTCAGATTTTGATGTTGAATCTTAATTTTTTTAGCGTTAGAAATTTGTTGCAAATTTGTATTTTAACTAAAATATAAAGAAGCCAACGTACTATTTTTATTAAAATAATAAATAGTTTGTTGAAATATCTGGAGAAACTGTATATTTAATATGTCAAATGGCATAATTGATAGCAGTTAGTTATACCATGAAATAGCTTAAAAGTTTGTAAGAATATTAATAGCATAAACAAATAGATATAGCTTATATTATTCAGCTATACAGGTACAGCTTATTAGCAAGATAATACTTAGCTAAATTTGCTTCATAATTTTTATAGTGATGTTTATGAGACAAAGATAAATAGCAAGTCTTACAAAAGTGAAAATATTGCTTCAGTGAGATGTAATTGAGTAGTTGCATGGTAATATCTAAAGAAATTACCGAATTTGTTGCAAAACCCAGAGTAGATATGCAGTAATTGTATCTAATATGAAAATATTACCTAATGTTAACCAATAAAACAGTTTGCAAAATTACTGATCTTTATGTTGTAATTAAAATAAAATAAATAAACTACCTTGTTTGAAGCAGTTAATCAGTAAAATATTTTTATATATAAATTTGTTGGACTACAAAAAATACTTAATAGGAATGTTTTAATGCAAATTTTATTTTTAAAGAATGTATATTGAACTCTGCTTCAAAATTTGTGTAAGTAAGAATAAAAGTGTGTGAAGACATTGAACAAAAAAATTAAAATTTATTAAAATGGAAATATTATAATAATATTAATGGTTAAATTAAGATATTTATATATAAATGACTTGTATAAAAATCAGTTTTTTATTTATAATATGATCTACTGAAGCTAACTGTAACAAACTGAAAAATTAAATACATTCCTTGCTTAATTTTCAGCGTATCACAGATACTTCTATATTAAAATATATCAAACCTACTAATGATGAAATAAAAAAAATTGAATTGTTTTAAGAAATTTATTTCAAAGTTTTTGAACACATAACAGATCAATACCATGTGATAAACTAGTAATTTTATTAACAATAAAAAATAGTTACATTGTTACCTGGACGAGAACACTGTCACTCACACATTATTTTCCAAAAATAACTTGGGAGCTTCTAGTCCTTTTAGATCAATTAAAATATTAAAAGTGAAATCTTCAATAGCAAAAATTTTCTAGAATAATAGAATGCAATGTTTGAGACTTCAGCAATAGTAACGTGATCCCAAAAGATTAACAGGTATTGAAAAAAAAATTAAAATAATTTTTAAAAAGTAAATATAAGATATTTTTAATAAAATAAAATATTAATATTTGAATTTCATTAATTTTTTTTATTAAAATAAATTCGTCTATTTGAGAGGTAAATTTTTCTGGCTACCTACAACCTTTGTGACAAACTGAAAAGAAAAACGCTAAGGAAGAACAAAATGAGGAAATAAGAATTCCGGAAATAGTTAGGTTTATCATATTTAGTATATCAAAGTAGGTTTACCATGACTGGCGAAATTTATCACCAACCAAAATTATCTGCGCCAAAGATGTGGGCTCTGCTTGATCAAAACATATAATATTTTATTATAAAAGGTGTGATACATTGTTCTTCTTTTATTCCTAAATAAAAAAGAAAATTATACATCATTCGTATGTACTTAAGCACATCATTTATATTAAACTATTGTTTAAATTCATTTTAAAAAAATGAAATGTTATAAAATTTGAGCTTAGTTATATATTAAATGTTTATGATGAGATAACATACAATTTAAAATTAGCTAATATTTTACTTAGCCGGTATAGGAAATTGTGTACAGGAAATACCGGTATAGGAAATTGTATGTAGTACTTTAAATATTTAAAGGCAATACACAACACTTTAGAAATAAATTGCTCAAATTGTTAAGAAAATATTTTAAGCACTTTTAAGAAAAAAGACTTTTGTTGCAAATTTTTCAACACAAAATTTGAGCATTGTTGTATAAAATTCATAATTGTCACACCATTGTTAAAAAATATACTTATTAAAATAACATTGTTAAAATAACTTTTTATATTTTATCTGTGTAATAATATATCAAACCATTGTTGGGATAAATTTATGATCAGTCTGAGTTAAAACTTGGAGTATTTAACTGCTTTTTGTTAAAGTTTTGAAAACAAAGTATCTTTTAGCTTAAAGGATGTGGTTTAAAAAATTAAGAGCGTTTTTTGCTGGATGTATATCTGGCAGCGGGGAAGAGCGAGATGTTGGAGAACACTCGCCATTAGTTTTAAAGGACGCGTTCGTCCAAACTGATTTAACATCAGGAAAGTTAGGCACTAAAAGAAAGAGGTGCCCTGATAAACCACCAAGACCATCGGTGGGGAAGGAGGCTGAGGTAGAAATGCCTCCGAAAAAGATAAGGAAATTGTAAACTATTTAACATCAAATCACCAAAGGAACTAAACCACCAATTTGTTCCCTGTGATAAAAAGAACTCTAAAAATTTAAAGGTATTTATTGCCAATAAAACATCGGAAAATGACATATCACCCATGACAACGGTGGTAAAGGAAATTGATATTTTCATGTTCTCTATAAAAAAAAATTATTTACGAAAATAAGTGCTATTGAAACATCTGAAAATATAAAATGTCATTAAATTTAATGGCCAAAAAAAGGATTTGATATTGCCAATGTATCTAAAATAACTGAAGAACAAGAGCTAACGAAACACACCTAAAACTTGCAAAAGACTGAAGTTATCAGTGGAAAACAGTCGCTTACGCAATAGCATCAAAGAAGCTTAAAGAATCCAAAGAAAACAAAAGCGCTAATTACATCAAAAATTATTGAGGAAAAAATATCTAAAATTATTGAGGAAAAAAAACTGTTAAAGAATTACAAATCGTTATCAGTGTAATGCCATTTTAAAAATCTAAAACATGTATGTATATTTAATAGATAAAAAATAAAAAAAAATAAAAAACATTTTTTTCTTTTTAATGTGTGCAAGCAAACACCCCTTTAGATTTTAAACACAGATATACATATAAATCAAATTAATCATATCATGAATTACATGAAGCACTTTGGCAAAAATTGTAATTCTACTTTTAAACCAACATGATTATTGCCTAAAATAAAGCTGCAAGCATCCACACTCTATTTAAACGATTCTCATAAGTGAATTTGCTTGTAAATTCATTGGAGGGCCCACACTCTTGGCGACAAACTACAAAACGCGCCGAGGCTGTACAAAATGGCGAAATAACAATTCCAGAAATAGTTAGTTTTAATATATCTAGTGTATCAAAGTAGGAAGGATTATTAAGACTGGCATAATTTATTGCCAACCAAAATTATTCGAGCAAAGTTTGTTGGCTCTGTGATCCTATCGAATGACTTTCACATTCTCATATATATATATATATATATATATATATATATATATATATATATATATATATATATATCACGTTTTATATTTTATATAACAAACGATGATAATAGTTAATGAATATTAATAAGCGTCAGCAAATAAAATATCTCTTATTTTGATATTTCAAATTCAAATAAATATACTTGAAAGCTGGTTGATATTAAATATTGATGATAATTTTTAATGTTATTATTAGTATATAACATTAAAAATATATTATTTATTAGTGAAAACTAAATATGAAGAAGACAAACTGAACAAATATATGCAATTTATATTCCGTCAGAAAAGGATAAGCTATAATTTTAACTTCAAAAAGTTGTTTTAGTCGGAATTTCAAAGATACCTTAATTTGCTTGATATCAAATTATAAATAAGTCTCTTATACAGGCAGAAAATTTACTCCTTAATCGAATCTGCAATACGTGTTTGTTTAATCAGCTTCTTTAACAAAAATAAGTAAATATAAAGTTTCGGAAGTTACGTTCGTCATTCGTTAATAATTCAATACGTGTTATTCTTTTGGAATTATGATCTTATTACTGAAGTCTCGAACATTGCATTCAATTACTTTATTCTTGAAAATTTTTGCCATTGTAGCTTTCCCTTCTATTATTTTAATTGATCTAAAATTTCAAAAAGAAACCAAGTAATTTTTTTGGAAGATAATGGGTCAGTTCCAGTATTCTTGTCCAGATATGAATGCAGTTATTATTTTCAGTTATTATATTGACAAATTCATCAAACGTTATTTATCTGCTAAATATTCAAAGACTTTAAAATAACTTTCTCAAAAATAATTAAACTTTTTTTAATTTAATAGTAGTACATTTTATATATTAGTAACTTAACTGACTATGGATGGGGAGGACCTGGGTTCGAATCCCGGCTCCAGCATGGATGTAATTTCTCTTTTTATGTATTTCTTGTCATTTCCTCATATGATGGATAAATTTGGCCCGCCCTATAAACGGGTATATGGTATTGTGACGTGGGCGATGCTACTCCTACTTCCGTGACTTGGTTCATAGGTGCCCACCGGGCAATGATAAAATGAGTAGCAGTTTCCAGCCTTGTTGCGGCAAATGGGCTAATGTTGCTTACTTGCTCAGGGGTGCCCGCCATTAGAAATAAAAATTTATATTAGTAACTGTGAGATACTTTGGAAATTAAACAAGGGATACATTTAAACTTTAGCTTGTTACAGTTTGTTTCGATACGTCTTATTATGAATAAAAAACTGACATTACTACAAGTCATTTAAATGGATATCATATTTTAATAATTTATATTACTATAATTTTTCCATTTTAATATATTTTTAAATTTTTCTTCAATGTCTACATACCCTTTCCTATTTCCTTACACAAGTTTTGAAACAGAATACAATATACATTCTTTGAAAATAAAGTGAGCTTTAATACTTTCTTATTGTATATTTTTTACTGACTAACAGATTTATTCTTAAAAATACTCAGTTGATTAATTATTGCAAATAAAGAAAAGTTCATTTGTTTTTTTTAATATATAAAGATTTGTAGTTTTTTCAAACAACGTTAGTGGCTAATACTTGGTAATAATTTCATTTTAGATACTACCAATGGCTCTCTACTCTAGCATTCAAATTTTGAAATTGCCATAGTTATTACCAAGATTTTCTCAATTACAGCTCACGGAAGCAACATTTGCACATTCTTAAGGCTCACTATTTATCTCAGTCTTGTAAGCATCACTATAAAAATTATAAAGCATATTTTTTCTAAATATTATCTTGTTAAAAAATTGTACCTGTGTGACAGGATAACATAATCCGTATCTATTCCTTATGCTATTAATATTCCTACAAACTCTTAGTCTAATTCTTGGCATATATTTATTATTAATTATGCCACTTCACATATTCCCAATCTATGTCACCAGATATTACGACAACAGAGTTATAAAAAATTGTACATTGGCCTTTTTACATTTTTGTTAAAATACAAACATGCATTGGTCCTTAACACCAAAAAAAAAAAATAATAAACATTGACAAACTCAATCTTCTGATTTTTATCTAGCTTTTCTAATAATTATATCATTCTAAAGTACGTAGTTTAAAAAATTAATTAATTTAATTACTGAACAGATATTAAGATGCAATCCAAAGTCTGAAATTCCATATAAGTCATCTACAGAACTTATGTCTAGATATTACAAGAAACATGTTAACGATATAATGATATCGAATTGTTGATATTGCTTACCTATTGGTGAGACCTCACGATTAAAATGCTTATTCTGGCTTTTGTGATTTGGAATATTTCAGTATTACTTTTCCTTCAACAGTTGGAAGCCAACTACTGTAACGTTTCTATTGGCGATCTATATACATGAATGTTTATAAATAACTCAATTAATTAAAATTTTCGACATTGATTGATTGATTGACTGTGTGGGGAGACCCCGGACTGTACCATGTGGTTAACGGGTGAAGTCTTCCCCACACCTAGAGCCCCCTAGACCTCTAAGAGGTGCTTGGGAGCATCTGCATAGCTGCAATAATTAATATAAAAAAATAATAATAAAATAAATTAAAAAAAACAATAGAAAACAATAGAAGCTAACAAATTGGAGGCAGATTGCCCTAGTTCAGGTAAAGGGGCTTCAAGTCCTAATTGGTTATATGCCATAACATTGGAGAGCATGAGGGGAAACAAAACCAAATTACAAGTGAGAAGAAAAAGAAAGTCCGTGTATGCAGAATAACGCCCAAGTGGGCTGCCGGTTGGAAGCTGAGGAACAGAGGTGAGTTCTTTTGGGCTGTCCTTGTATGTTGTTATTATTTTTGATGTTTAATGAATAGAACTGATGTTGCTACCATTCATCGCCCGAATCCTCGGTTTGGTTACCCGCGTCATCAGCAT
>JAPDSC010124719.1:0-19136 GCA_026290005.1 Latrodectus geometricus | reverse complement strand
TTTTTTTTTGCAGGATGGTAGTACAAATATTTCATAAAATCTTAGTAAAAGGATAAAATTTATGAAACTATTATTTTTAACATTATTTATGAAAATATCTTCTTGTTCTAGACACCAGACAAAATGCAAAAATTTTATTAGTTGCTCTTCTAATAAAATAAAACAAAATTCACTTTTGTTACAATTATTTGAATGATTCGCTTAAAGGTAAATAATGGAACAATTTTATTGATGAAATGATTAACAGTGCTGCAATTGAATTAAGTTATATAATCCTTGCTTTATTTATACTCCCCTAAACAATACATATCATTCGTTCATGAAAGTCTCATGATTAAAATTTTAATAGTAATTCTTCAGGAATACTTAAAGGGAATACTTTAAAATAACTTAAAAAATTTATTTTCTTTTAAAATTTTAGGTTGTTCTTATATGTACTTCTACAGCAATATAATGCTGGAAAATATTATATATATATATATATATATATATATATATATGAATATATATATGTATGTGTAGGTGTATTTAGTTTAGGAAAGTTTGGCAATAATTATTTTTCAAATATTAATCAATATTCGATTTTAAGATTTTAGTTTTGTTATAATAATTTTAATATAAACTTAAAAATACTAATTTCCTTTCAACATAGAAAAATTCCTATCTAATTAAAATTAAAATTGGAGGCAAAAGTTAAATTTATTAATTTTATCTCATTGCATTTGGGAATCATTAAGCATTTCAACTGAGTATTTAAGTGAAAGTCACTGAGGCAACAATAAATTCATTGAAATTTGATGGGAACTTTGTTATTAATTATCTGTTATATCTTATCTGAGGAGTAAGAACTTTAAAAGATGCTGCGAAGTTAATTCAAGGTTAAATAAAGTAATGATAACACTTGAAAATTCTTCTTATTAGACATAAATAAATGATGAAAAATGAAAAATCACATTTTATTAACAAATATCAATGAAAAAAACAGTAATGATACATATTTTAGTAATTTCTTAAAAAATCTAGTATTGAAACTTTACAAATATATAAATATTACTACACTTTGACAAAACAGTTGCTTTTTTTAAAGTTCTAATGATTTACGTCTGCAACCATTTTGTAGAAAATTTTAAGTACATAAGGTAATATTGAAAATTATTTCAAACTGGAAACTTACAAGAAGAATATGAAAGTAGTGTGAATAATTTGTAGAAAATTTTAACAACATCATTGGGAAGTATTTTATTTATTTTTTTTTATAAAAATTTATGCATGCATTAAAATCTGTAATAATGCTTTTCTAAAATTTTAGTATACCTATGTGTTTTTTTCCATAATAGTTTCCATAATCAAGTTTTTCATTTTTATAAGCGAAACATTAAAGAATTTATTTTAAATAGAAAATATTGACAGGAAGCAAAACATATTAATTGGTTAAAAATTACGATGGAACTTGAAATAAAAGGCAATTAAATTAAAAATATTTCTAAACATTTTTTGATAAATTAAAATAAATTAAAAATATTCTAAACAGTAAACTACAGTTTTCGCATGGTTTCAGCTTATTTACCAGTATTTTTATTATTAAAGTAACTATTTTGAGTCATTTTAACTCGAATCAAAATGAAATTTTTTAAAAAATAAAAAAATTGTTATAGGAAATTCTTAGAACGAATGGAAAAATATAAATAAAACAATTTCGCATAAAAACATTTTTCAGCACCAATTGGTTCCAAAAAGAAGCTTAATAAACATTAAAAAGCTTAAAAAAGTTTTCGTAAATTAAAATCAAATTTTTTATATTTAGGGTTATTACATCTAATTATATATGTAAATATATATATTCACTCAAGCGTATATATACATAGAAGAATTCTTTGATATGCGGAGTTGCTTAAATTTTTTGGTAATACATATTCTACTATCTAAAAAGTGAAAATGATATTATTTAGTGTGTCTAAATAACTCACTTGTTTATGCATTGTAAATGTACATGTTAGGCTTCTTATGTTATAGGCGGTCACAAAATTGGTCTAACATGTACATAAATTATGTAAATTAAAAGTTTCAAAGAGTGGGACTATCTTGGGAGTAACAATCAAGGTATAATTTTAGATAGGCCGCAAATAAAATCATTATTCATAAAAACTTACGTTTATTTCGAATAATTTCTTATATTAAATATAGACAGAATAATAATAAAAAATTATTGTTTACATTCTGAAGCTTGATATCTCCTTTCTGCTATTGTCTTTTCTGTTTTGGGAATGATTAGTTTGATCCAAGGTGAGCGTCATTGATCATGTTTCCAACCGTAGATTCATTTTGTTTTATAATTCAAAATAACTGTTGGCATCAATAAGCACTTGGTTCACTTGGTTGTGGTAAATATTTAAAAAATTCATGAACTCTAACTACAATGATTTTTGCGTTTAACATTAAGCTGCACCGAATCTCATCACCTCCATTTGCATATGGATGATTTCGAAGTATGTATTTATTGAGAATATAGAAGAAAACCAAAAATTTTGTCTAAGGAATTAAAATTCTTAAATCTTGTTTCGAATTTAAAAAAATTTTCAATTCTAAAATTTGAAATTTTTTTCGCGTATTTTTGATAAGACGTAGAACTATCTAAACTTGATTAAATCATGTTGAACGTCGGGAAGCAAGTTAAATTTACGTTTTTCATCTTCAGTAATGTAAGTAATATAAGGCAGTCCTTTGCTCAAAGGACTGGCTTACATTTGAATGCTTCATTTATGACAAACATGTTCGTAATGATCTTATCTTTGAATAATAAATTTATATCTGTTAAGTGTTTGGTTATTTCAACCATGAAAGAAAAATCTTGAAGCCATATTGGATAGGAAAACAAGCTTGTGTATAGATTTTAAAAACTAACATTTTTCTTTTTTTAAATTTTAGAATATTTTGAGAGTCATAAACAAGATAACTCACGTGCTCAACCTAAATTTAGTAATACAAATATGAATATTCTTTATTTAGCTCTCATAAGAAAGCAATGAGTTGTGCTTGATTTAGGCCTTCAGATATTATAAAGTTTGTAATTTTTTATATATATGACAAAATATTCTTCATGTTTATTACTATCGTACATAGCACTTCTTGATGCTACAATGTGTATGATCTATTAATATTAATAACTCTTTTAAAATGGGTACAAACGCCATCCTCTTAACAGGAGTAGGAATACAAGTTTTTAACAATACTCATCCTCTGATCATTCTAAAATTTATAAAACATTGGAAAATGCTGTTTGCTTCTATCACACAAACTTTAGAAAACACGCTAGAAAATGCTAATCCCCTTGTACCATCTCCCTGGAAAACTAAATGGGTGATCACCTAATGGTTAAAATAGTGACCACCAAATTGATCGTATTTATGAGCCTACAAAATAAGTAAGCAAATATTTATAATAATTCATACTGGTACAGATTTGTTAGTCCTACAGAAATCATATTTTCCACATGCACGATCATATACTGAGTTAATTCTCTTCGCTGCTAATGGCTCTAAAATCCCTACCTTTGGTACAAAACTTTTAAAACTTGATTTATAAACTTACGACATTCCTTTAGCTAGTCATTTTTAATTGCTTAGGTAATACAACCAATTATTCATATTGATTTTTTGAAACACTTCCGATTTCTGGTTGATGTGAAGAAAGGAGCCTTATTGACTCCGATATCAAACTGATCACCCGAGAAAATATTCTAAATATTAATTCGGTTACACCTAACATTTCAATTTCAAAAGGTGATTCTGAATTTGACAAAATGCTTGGTCAGTTCACTGATCTCACAAATTCTTCTCAGCCCATTAAACAAACTAAACTTGCAAAAATGTACTATCAAACGTAGTCTACTGGCCCACTTGTGTTTTCAAAACCTAGGTGTTTGTCACCATAAATAGTCATCATAAACAATATAAAGTTGCACACCAAGAATTTGAATTTTTAATATCACAAGACATCATCCGCCTTTCTAGCAGCACTTTGTCAAACCCATTATTTTTGGTAAAAAATCTGATGATAAATGGCTCCCATGTGGTTATTAGACACGACTCAACTCTACCACTATACCTGAAAGATATCCTGTCCCACACACATCCAGGTTCTACCCTAATGCTCCTTAACATATCAATTTTTTCCTCTCTCAACTTGACACGAGCCTGACACCAAATTCCCGTAAACCCATCGGACATATCATAAACCACTGTCACTATGCATTTTGGCTTCTTTGAATATGTTTTTATGGCCAGTTGGCTTACTCCATGCTGGTCAAACTTTTCAAAGTTACATCCATCAAGTTTAGTCTGGTTTTGATTCTGTCTACCATGTTTTGACGATGTCCTAATCCAGGGATGGGAAAACTTTTTCGATCGCGGGCCAAAAATCGAAAAAATAAAGTTTGGCGGGCCAAGATGAATTTTTCTAAAATTTTAAAAACAATATACAAGTATTACAATTTAATATATTAATGAGATGAATGAAAATGCGATTTCATTTTTAAAAGTTCCTTATATTGACGTTCGAAGTGAGATGTACTGATTCTAAGGAACGAGGCTAAATGCTCATCTGTCAGTTTACTTCTGAAATAATTCTTTCTAAGGTTCATAGTTGAAAACACTCGTTATATAAGATGAAGTGACAATAGCACTGATTTTCTGGGCATGAGATATTAAATTTGGGAAACTTAATTTCGATAAGGATTTGTAAAACTCTAGCTTTGTCATATTTAGAAACAATTGCTTGAGATGATTGTTAGATTGCAACTCAATTAATTCAAGCTGCAAATCTGATTTCACTGCTTCACAATTTACGTTGAATAGCATGGTAAAAATATCCAATTCTGCTTGAATGGCACTGAAATCTTGAAATTTGCGTTCGAACTTAAAATACAGTTTTTTTCAAACTATCTTCATAATTCTTAAGGTTCTGTTCATTTACTGAGGGTATTGAATTTAACCTCGGGAAATGAGATAAGTAGTTCTTACCTAGCTGCCCAGCAAACATTAAGTTTTAGTTTAAAAGCTTTGAGATGTGACCAAATATCGTCGATAAATTGATTTTTTCCTTGCATTTTGACATTCAAGTTGATCATATGACAAAGAAGATCTGGGAAAAATGCAAAGTCTGAAAGCCATTTTGTAAGTTCTAATATTTCGCATTCCGCAGAACACTGTTTCTCATGGAAGAACGACACAGTGTTGTCTTTCAACTGCCAAACTCACCGAAAACACATCCTGCACTAAGCCACCTTTTTCGTGTAATACAGTACATCAGAGTATTCAGACTGCATTGACTGAATAAAATCTCGAAATTGCCTGTGAGTAAGCCCACGAGATCGAAATAGAATTTACAAGTTTCACGACTGTATCAAGCACGGGTTTCATGATCAATGTAGATTTACACAGAGCATCTTGTTGTATAACACAATGTAGAAAAACAACGTTGTTCCCGGGATAGTTTTGATTAAAGAGTCCAAGAAATCCAGATTTTCTTCCTGTCATATTTGGTGCTCCATCGCGGTAGTAATATTACATATATTTGTTATAGGCAATTTCAAAGTTAAAAGCCCTTCCTGAAATTCACAAAAACTATCATATCCCGTTGTAGTTCCCTTTAAAGAACGCATGCACGCCAGTTCCTAAATAATTTCAAATTTCTCATCAACATCTCTTATAAATAATACTAATTGAGCAGTATCATTTATATCAGTGCTTTCATCCATAGCTATGGAACAAAATTTAAACTGGCCAATCTTAGACTCTTATTGTGATACCAAATTTTTATCGATGGCTTCCAATCTAGAAGTCACCGTTTTTCGAGATAAGCTTACTGTCTCAAAATTATTTTTCTTGTCTGGACATAAAACATCACAAACTTGGAGCGTGCATTGTTTAACGAACTCCCCATCACTGAGAGCTTTATTATTTTTAGCAATATTGTATGCTACAATGTAATTTGCATGTGTAGCTGATTCTTGAATACTGTTTACCTTCTTGAAAAAATTTTGTCGGCTTGATAATTTTTTACAAAGACTTTCTGCATTTTGTTTTTTTCATATTCGGACATTGCTTCGTAATTGGAATTCTTATGCTTAGATGTGAAATGACGGGAAATGTTATATTCTTTAAATACTGCTATAGCTTCATTGCAGATAAGACACACTGGTTTATCTTTTACAACTGAAAAAATTTTCCATGTCCATTCATCAATAAAAGCGCGGCACTCTGAATCAACTTTACATTTTTTAGTAGCCATTTTTGGGTTGAAATTTTTTACGAATAACCCTAACAAGCACTAGCTACGCTATACTTTTAACAACTTCACCACACTATTCATAATGACGCTATATGTTCACAATCTTTCAACATTCAATCAATAATATTAGAACTTGCGCCAAAAGAAAAAGCCGCTAGATGGAGCTTAAAATGCGCAGTCTGCCACATATGAGATTTAATTCACCTATATGGAATTCCCATATGTCTGTTCCACAAGAAAAAGACAACGCTTGTTGGCGCCAATCTACATCTATAACTAACAAACAACTTCCGCTTTAAAATCTACCGATTGAAAACTGCCTGTGTTTGAAATTTCCTTCGATTTATGTTTTGTAGAACAAAAATAGAGAATGTAAACAGATTACCAGCTCTTGGAAAATAAGGAAGAAAAAATATAATATTTGAACAAAGTAGGAAA
This sequence comes from Latrodectus geometricus, assembly GCA_026290005.1. Taxonomy (NCBI): domain Eukaryota; kingdom Metazoa; phylum Arthropoda; class Arachnida; order Araneae; family Theridiidae; genus Latrodectus; species Latrodectus geometricus. Next base: position 12,410 of record JAPDSC010124719.1, on the reverse strand, counting down.
GGAGATGAATATATAATATATTAATATTTCTTTTAATTTGCCTCTGACTGGGAAATTAAAATTCTGTCCGCGGGCCGGATAGAGCCTTCCGGTGGGCCGTAGTTTGCCCATCCCTGTCCTAATCACTTCTACCAATTCAGCATTTTCCAAGAGTTTTCAGCCACTTGGCAAAACCCAATCTAAAGCTTAATCCTAAAAAAGTCTTGGAAAATACTCAAATCATTTCCTTGGATGACGGATTTGAGAAAGTTCGTGCTATCTTCACATTCCCTACACTTCCAACAATTGCTGATGTCCGGCATTTTTCCGAGATGTTAAAGTTTTAAAGAAGATTTCTTCCTAAAGCCGCAACTACACACACACAAGCACCTTTACATAAGTAACTTAAAGATTCAAAAAAGAATGATAAGCGACAAATACATTGGACTGACACTACTACTATTGTTTTGACAAATATAAACTGATTTGGCAAATTGAGCAAGCCTAAACTTCCAAGCTTCCGATCAACAATTGTACCTCATGATTGACGCGCCTGATATGGCTATCAGAGCCGTTTCATACACTTACTCCTAAGGGCTTTAAGCCCCTCTTTTTTTTCTCGAGAAAGCTGTCTTCTTCTGAAAAGAGATACAGTATACATGATCGTGAATTGTTACCTATCTACAGAGCTGTAAAGATTTTGTTGTAGATCAGATTTCTTGATTTAAAATTCTCGCTGTCATAACTGCAAACCCGGAAAGGCAATTCCAGATCAACCCCTTCTCCGTTCTCAACAAAATGTTAGGATTCAGAAAAACCAAATGATACCATACCACAGAATAGGTAATGTTTTGGTTGAATGATTTTATCGCTTTCTCAAACAAGCATTACTATGCTACCAGTCAAAATGGACTGAATCACTGTCTATCTTTATGATTGAACTTCACTCTTCATTTAAAGCTGTCCTCAGCTGCCCTTCCGTTTTACTTGTTTATGCTGCACCCTTATACCTGGATGGTGAGCTCATCGACAAGCCAAAATTGATGTACAACCCCACGACCTTTTACAAAGACTTCGAAGCACCATGAATACACTGAAACTAACCACAACTTCTGCTAATGCCAACACAACTGTTGTTCATGCAACTGTAATGCCAACACAACCCATGTGTTTCTGCGACATGAGGTGGTGGTTCTTTTTGTGTAATACACAAAGACTAAAAGACTCACCATAAAAATAAATGGTTAGAAAACTGTTATCAGTATCGACAGACTAAAACCCGTTTTCCTGGAAGTTTCTAATTTTTTCAACATAATACTTTCAGCTTCTAACGCAATAATTACCCATCCCACAGCAACATACAGGAAAACAATAAGAAACTTATGCTGCAAATTCACTTGATCCTTCTACGAATCCTGTGCAAACAAAGCGTTCCGAACGTCATATCAGATTTAACTTATACAACCTGCAATTTTTTCCCTTCTCTCTCGCGTGGTCACTGGAAAGGGAGTACTGTGGTGTCATTGCAACCTGCGAGCTGACAAACAATTTTCCTTGTAACCATGGACACACACCCAGGGCCATTAGGCCGAAGAACACCTGTAGTTTTCTTTTTCATAGAAATCTTATACCCTGAATTTCTATGTCAGAGGTCAAATTTGATGGGAAATCAATTCTTTGATAATTAATATCTCTGATGAAGAAGGCTAAGCCTCCTCCACCCTTAACTGTCCGATCAACTCGGTAGATGTTGAAACCCTTTAACTTTAGTTGAGTTGTTTTCTTAAGTTTAGTTTCTTGTACTGCGATCACTCGAACTCCTTTATTTAATGCAAGCTCTAGCAATTGATCGAGCTTAATTCTTGATTCAAATATTTCCATCCTTCAGAAGATCAGGCTTATCTCTGAGACCCACGATGTTCATTTTCAGTGGATCCTCTCATATTTGGCAATGAGCGCCCAGATAGCTTGGCCAAAGAGGGCTGCAGCAACTTTAATTCATCTCCCTCAACTCATACCAATATTGAACATCAATTTAGTGTCAACGGTGAAATTTCAAAAGAGTGGAAGATCCCTCTATTCCACCACTGGTATGCAGAGAAAAAGCCCGGCTCTTTCTTCAGTTTCAAATGTAACAGAGCCTCACAAATTGATATCAAGGTTAGCAAGTGGCCACATTAAAAACCTTACTTTTGTTGAGAATCGAAAGAGTTATGCCATTTGCTCCAGATGTCATGCTCAGCAGGCTTCTGCAGAGCACATACTTGACTGCCTAAAGCTCTCAAGAGATGAGATTTACTCTTTCCCCCTTCTTGTCCTTGACTGCATTTGGGTCAGAGGACTTTTGGATCTTGTCTGACATTGTCAGACAGCTGTAGGATTAGAAACAACAACAACAACACCTGTAGTTTTTCTCTCTCGAGTCGCAAACCTCACTGTTGCTCCAACTGTACTCGTGCTAAGTGGTGACAAGGAGCTCTGTCACTCTAACACACAGCAGTTTCATGTGGCATCACGAATTCTGTTATATTAAGATTTTATTATTTTATTACCATATTTTTCAATATATAATCCACAGCGGCTAATTATCCGCATGACCTTTTTTCAAGTAAAAGGGGGAAAAAAAGCGTCGCATAATCGCTGCAATAGTTTTCGGCGAATAGCCGAAAATATATACTGCTGATAATATGATTGTCACATAATATAAAAAAAAATCATAGTATGATTAAAAATGTAATAAACTGTACAGAAAAAAAAACATTTACTATGAAAAAGATCCCTTTGGATCCATCCCATCGCAAAGTGCGATAAATTGAGATGAAAGCACGTAATCGATCAAAAGTGATAATTTCAAAAAAATTCTAGTAAAACTTATCGATTTTTTTCTAATAACTTTTAAAACGATGTTAGATATATTTAAAAAATATATTTGTTTCGTTAATAATTAAATGAAGGAAATGGATTATTTTTAAACTGCGTATTTTATAAATTTTCATTTTGTACAGCGCATGTTTTTGTTTTTCATTTCACATTAACACTTTTATGGCCATTTTTTTTATTTGCTTTCGTTGTAGCTTTCAATTTAAAATCTGCCGAGTTATTTAAACGCGTTCGCTTCCATATGACGATATACGAATTTGAATATTTACAGAAGGAAACAGCTGACGTCAAGAAAAAATGCGAAATGACGTTAGTGAATGTAATACTTTTCCGAGGAACCGAATTTTTTCTTGAACGCAATTGGACAAAGCTGATATGTAGCTGAAAAAAATTCAGATGTGTGTAGTGGCGTCACCTATTATTTATTTTATGAAACCTAAACAGTATTTCTTTCTAAACTTTCTTGTAAGCTTTTCTTATTGTGAATAGTTTTCTTTATCAGATTATCCATGGGTGCGTATATTACGCACAACGAAATTCGTAACTTTTTCAACACATAATTCGCGGATTCTATGCAGGAAAATACGGTAATTTTTTTGATTAGCTATTGTCTCTCCATTGAAATACTGTGTTTGTGTAATAACAATAATGGTAATAATCATAGTTTTCCAAAATGAGGCGATTTTGGAGAAGCAAAATTTTGATGCATACCTTCAGAAGTAAAATAATTCTGTAAACTTTCAACGAGAAAATTTATTAATATGTAGAACTTTTACAATTGAACATTTACTTCAACAAAATAAGTAGTATTGTCAGTATCAATATAAGAACATTTGACATAGCTACTCATAAAATTTTTCAATGTGGGAATAATGGACTAGGATGACAGATATGATAATTATTCGAAAGAGGTGACTTTTATTGAAAAATAAATACAAACACAAATATAGATTTTGTTCAAAATATTTTTCCATTGATATTTGTACTAAAGGTGCACATAAATCAAGACCCTTAATAGTAAATGGAGAGATACAGTGATTCTGTGCTTGGGTAAATAACCCATAGTTAGAGGAAAGACTATGTTGTCATTTAAAACAAATAACGTTGATGTACAGTTTGACATGCAAGCACTGGACACGAATCGGCCAATATTTTAATCATACTGCATTTAGCATTCCCTTTCGGTAAAATAGGAGAGTGTTTTTGATCATATGTTATAGAAGCATTATCTGATTTACCAACCATTTTAATATACTTATATCATCCGTAAAAGGAATTAAATTAGAAGTATTATTAATAAATCTATTTTTTGTTACCAAAAGACTTTTAGCATTCTTAACTAAGGTTATATCAACATACTTCATTTCTGAAAGGGACACCGCAATGGCTTGGTTAATTAGAGCAACGTTTTTAATATCAGAAGGTGGTAGGGAATTCGTATCTCGGTTTAACAGAAAGTCCATCGTGTTCACTTAAGGTTGCTAAAGCGCGTTAAATAGGTCGTGGCCGCAATGTTCTTCACGTGAAGTGATATTTTTGAGGTGGCAGATCAAGTATCGAGGGTTTTTCTGCTTGTTACCTCTTTATAAGTTTCAAAGACTTCCACACAGTTGCTTCCAGTAACTAGTAGAGCCTAATTCTGGGATATATGCTGGGAAGTATGCTAGTGGAATAACAACAGCAACTTCTTCAAGGGCTAAAAGACCATCTTTCTTCACTTTGCTCCTATAGTTAAAAATAAATTTAAAAATATAAAAAAATATGATTAATTTAAAAATAATTGTTAAAAATTTATAAGAATTCAGGAATTAAAGTTCATGAATCCTTATTTAATCTTGCAAAGCAACTGATATCAGGAGCTAAGGATAGCAAAATCTCAAAGAAATCTAATTCTGTCCAAAAAATCAAAGCCTGTCCTCTACCTGGAGTTATCAACCAAACTGATATTTGCGATCCCTTAATAGAAAAGATCAGCAGGATTATTTTTGCAAGCACAGTGATGTCAGTAATCTGGATGAGTCAAAGTGATAACTTCAGTAATTCATTTTGCAACCACTTATTTCATTTTGAATCCAATTACAATTCCTGTTAACATCAAATTAGGAATTGTTTTACCCTTGATCGAGAAAAGAGTAATTTTAGAATCACAGTCTCTGGTATTCAATACTAAATCTTTAAAGATTTATTATCTTTGTTATTGTTATCTTCTTATTTTCGATGTTAACCAAGCTGCAAGTAAATATCCCAGGAATACATCTTGATTTAAAGCTGTACCCTTAAAAGGTGCCACATTGTTTGTCAAATTTAAAAGTATCATTCTTTGTTTTAACTTTCAAATAAATGACTGCGCCATACTCTTGTTTACCGGAATAAAAAAAAATCTTTGTATTTCTAAGATATCTCCATTGAAAACAGAATCAAGAGTTATCTGGTTATTCTAAGATTTTCCAGAAGAGATTAGATCTTCATTCTGTTTATCCATTTCTTTTCAATATTTAGTGGCAACGAATCATTTTAGCTCACTAATTATCAATACTCGGTTTAATTAAATTTCTTTTGATACTTTGTTGCCTTAAATTAAAAAGATTAAAAACTTTATTTGATTGTGTGATCACCACAATAATTTTAAGTTCATTGTTAATTTCTTTAAAATTTTTATCAAAAACATTGTATACTATTTTACAAAACCTGAGGACTTCATTTATCTATAGCATTTTCATAATTTTTACCTGTCTTAGTTTATTTGGAAATATTTAGTTAAATTATTTCAGTTAGTTTTCACTTGTTTTATAATTTTATTTATTACCTGTGCATGATTAAAAAATTTCTTGCAGGAATGAAGTTAATTTTTGTTTACTTAGATTAGTTTTATATTTGGTTTTTCAGAACTTTTTTTCATCTTGAGTAATAGGTTTTATGATTTTGATACTTTCAATCATTATATTATTATTTATTATCCGAAAAATTTCCTTTAGTAATGTAATTCATATGGGTGTACTTTGATTACTTTCATATTTTGGATTGTAAGTCTTTGTTAATCCCGAATCATTTACTGTAATTCACTTGCATATTTTAAAGATTCCGATGAAATTTAAAAATGTAATGAATTGCGATTCACCTTTGACAGTTATAAGATTGAAAAACACGACTCCGATCGCGAAATGGCTCTAAAGAAAACACCAAGCAATATTTTTTGGTTTATAAATATTTTCAATATTCTTATTTATTTCAATACTTTTATTTATTGAATTTGGAACATTTGAAGACCTTTTTCACCTTAAATTATTTTCATTACATTATTTTATCTGAATTTAATTTTTTAAATTTATTTTTAAATTAATTAAATTTTCTTCAATTTCCTGAAGTGGAGTAATTAAGCATTTGTATTACAATTTTGATAAGTTTTTTTGCGTAATCTGTTTGATTTTCATTGAAGAACGTATCTATTCCTTGTTGGTTAGAGATAGAGTTTGAAAATATTTAAATGTTCACCTGTTTTTTTTAATTGGAAACCATTATTATTTACTCAAATATTTATAGTTTGAATTAAAACAATAATTTTCTTTTAATTTTTTGCTTTTATTAGTAAAAAATCATTAATACAAGGCCTACCATATTTGTTACTGACTGATCATTTGATTTTTGAGTTTTATCACGATTTATAGTTATTTGATCATTTAATTGTTTTAAAAGTTTATACTAGATAATTTATGGCTTTTATTATAGTTTTGAATCTTTTAGTTAACATTATTTAATTTCTGTTAGACTGCCGCGTTTTTAGTTTTTTTTTTCTCTCAATCTACTTCTTCTATTAATAACTTTAAAATCATCCATATGTTAAACAATATTTTTAAGCAAATATTGTAAAAAATAAAAAAAGAAAAACAATATTTAAGTAATCATCAAAATCACAGTTTGCTTAGTTCTTTTTAAAATTTGCCCTTTAATGATTTCCTCGTTACTGCTTGCAATCTCTTCGTTTTACCAATATTAGTTATTTGAATTTTTATATTTTTTATTCCCCGAAAAATGATCCCGTATAATATCCTGCTGAATTTTTTTTCCTAATCATTACTTAATGAAGAGGTAAATGCATGACATTTCAAAATGCTTTCTATAATTTAAAGTTAAAGTCTCAAATGATCATTACGGAAGAAATTTATCTAGTGAATGATGTATGACATTAGGTAAGTTTAAAAACAATTCCGAGCGACAAGTATCATAAGCGGCCGAATACTTTATGTCGAGGGGGGAAAAAAAAGCTTAGGGTTTTACAGAAGTCATAATATATATTTTTTCAGTGGATACATTTTGAGTGTTTTTTGATCTAAACTCTTTCAATTTTTGTAACATATTTTCACAATTGAAAATTGTGCACAAGTCAAACACAAGTGAAATAACATCTGAGGCAATCTGTAAATTCAACACCATTTATATCCTAAATAATATTTTTGGAGCGAATATAGTCATGAGCTGACTTGCAGATATAAAAGTATAGATTTATTTAAATGTCCTCAATTGATATTATAAAATTAAATGAAAAAATTTACTATATTGATCAATAAATGAGGCACTGTGCATTCGTATTTTTACAAAATGGAAGAGAATATTTTTACATTATCTTCTATAGTGTAAAGAGACTGCGAACGCACCCCTTAAGACATGTAGGACAGAATGAAGTACCTATCCGAAGTAAACTTTATTCTTTTAATGTGAATTGCAGTATTTATGTTACTTTAATGAGAAATGTATAAATTTTTAAATTCTAAAGACATATTAAATGTGTATATTCATACATACATATATATATTTGTATATATATCCATGTACTCAAATTTTATCGCTAAAGTGACTATTCTATGCATACTTTTTTTTTTATTTTTTTTTCCACAAAACGAAAAAGATACTTTTCTCCTTAAGTAGTCAATTAAAATTATTCACCTGTTGTATTTTCAATCGCTATGAGATGGCAGCACTGTATAATGCATCTTTGATTCAGTTTTTATGAATTATTTGCCTATTTTTCACACTATTTGCCTATTTTTCACATTTTTTGTAATTGTATTTCCAAAATTTGATTTTTAATCCTTCCATAAATAATACAAAATATATTAAAAAAATCATAATTATCCATTGGAACTTAACAACGAAGTAGTTTTATTTCTTTCATTGGCAAGAAATTAATTTTATTCAGACTCAATTTAGAAAAATGTAAGAATTTCAGTAATTTTTAAAGCTATATCGCTGAAGATTTTAAAAATGAATGCAATATAACCGATTAAAATGTTGAATGAGATTAGAAACCATTTAGATTATAATAATACTGAAAAATGATGTAAATATTAACTTATAATTCAAGGAAAAAAAAACACAACTTTATGGTTAAAAATGAATATTTCATTAATATAAATAAATAATATTTATTTTTACTACAATTTTAGCAAACTTAAAATTTCAAATTTATTTTAGCAATTTCTTCCGGATATCTAAAATAATATAATGACTTTAATTTTCTGAAAGTTTGAGAGTCATGATTGTTGAATAAAATACTACATCATTTTTGCTTTAACTGGTCATAAACAAACAAAACTTTAAAAGTTTCGTAATGTGACGTGTAAGAATCCATTGATATTAACTATTAATGCTTATCTTCTATAAAAGGTTCGATACAGTGCTGATTGATTAATGGAGAATAAATGGATTGAAACTCAAATGTTTTATATAATTATTTATTTTCGAGTTTTTAATACATTCTAAGCCAACCCAGCAATGTCATATTTATAATAAGTAATATAATTTATCTATATCAGTTAATTATAGAAAGCTTTATTTTGTGCATTCTTTTATACTAAGAATAATTATACAATGATAAATTTTTAATCAGATGTTATTATGATTTTGTATTTTATTATTTTATATTTATATTTTATGCAATAGTGAAAGTTTGATTTGTATAAATTTCTTTATGATGATCACTAAAAGTCATTTCTGAAATTCAATAAACTAATAAGTTTAAATTTTTTAAAATTCTCTAGTAAACAATGAATATCTTTTTTATTATGACCGCAATTATTTATAAAAAAACACATTAATTGAGAATAATAGAAGAATTTTAATTAATCAATAATAGAAAAATTAAATATTAGGAAAAGGGGAAAGAGGTAATTTGGAATTTGATGACTACTTTTAATGTTAAAATACATTAAGTAATTTTTAAATTGCTGAACATTTTTTTAATTTTTAAATTTAAGTTACATTTTGTAGCACATTCATTTTAAACTTTGCTTTCCTATTGATATAGTTCAATGCTTTGATATTGTTTCAAATTTGATTTTCCTTTTAAGATTTACTTTTTATTATTTAGAAATTGTTTCCTCAAATATTTAGGAGACGTGATTTTTCAAACTGCGATTACATAGCTTTCCTGGGTGAAGATTTTATTAATGTATTCAATTATTTACATTAATTGCAAATGTATACAACTTCTATTGCCAAAATATTTCCCATGTACAAATATTTAAAATTTCCATGTATTTATAAAATGTAAGTTTAAATAAATATATTAATTAAATTGGGGATACAGACTTTCAAAAATACTTCAAAGCATTTTTAAACAGATATTTCATCTGTGTGTTGTAAGGATGAATACTTAATCACAATATTTCTAAATATTAAGGATTGATTTATGAAACATAAGTTGTTAACAAGTTTATAGTATTTTTTTTCTTATTAACAGTGTTTAAGGAGGCAAAAAGCCATGATATATCTAAAAGCGTTGTTTTCACATAGCACATTCTTTTATGAGGGGAGGAGGATATTTTTTTTTCAAATTTGAAAGAAACCACCAAATTTTTCAAAAGCGATACCTCTAATGTGGAAAGGAAGAATTCCATGAAGTTCTTTCTTTTATGAATGGTTATGTACGAGTGCCATTTTTATAAGGGAACAAAAAAACCAAGTGATTTTATTCTTAAAGCAAACAGTTCTATAAAAGTGCTCTCATCATAAGCTATTTTACAATCTGTTTAATTCATTAATAACTGCTTACATTTATTACAGACTCCATATATAGTCACTTTACCCTATTACTAATATCCTGTTTTAATTTATCTAATATCCTGTTATAAGATTCATAATTTTCTATGAAATCTTTCTTAATACAACAAAGGGCAAAAATTACCAGAAAAAGTACTTGAGAGAGAATTTCAGTCTAGACAGTTAAATATTGTTTCGCTTCACTTACATTGTAAGCAATACTTATAGAAGTAAAATTAGCTTCATGAAATGTATTAATTTTTGAAGGACGCTGGTTATGGTATTTGAAACTTATTTAAAAGATACATGGACACTTAAAATTTCATAAAATACTAGTGATCAATAATAGAAAGCAACTGAAAAACATCACTTAATCACTGAATGCTGCTTCTAAAGATTCAGTGAGATATATATATGTATGTATATTACAGCTTATTACTTTAATGATCAGAGTTACTTTAAAGTAAATATATACATTACATGGGGCGTAGAATTGTTTGATTAATTATTCCAAAATTTGTCACATCTGTGTTTCAATCTTATTTTAGGGATTCTGCCTTAATTTAACTGTTTATATTAATCTCCTTTGTTTCCTTTTTGCCCTTAAAGTTTAGAAAATATCTAAAAATTATAATTTGCTGAATTGATTTTCCTGCTTATAACTTATTAAAACTCACTAAGAAATTTTCTGTTTTTTGATCCTGTATATAAAACATGCTACTTGAAGATTTTATATAAGTATAAAAAATCTTTTTCACATAACTAATTTTGTAAAGAAAATGGTTCACAAAAAGACAATAGGTTTTTCACATGGGTGCGTTTTTATTAGTGTTAACATAAATTAGTTGTTTTCCAATGTAAGTCATATTTCTCGTTTAAAAAATATTTAAAATAAGAATGTATTATAAATATAAAGAATTTTAATTGTGAAATTCACAAGCAATTTTAAGATGTCAATTATTGGGTTGTTTGAAAGGCTATTTCATTTTCTATCAAAATTAAAAATGTACAGTGAATAAATATTTTATTGAATTGTATATTGTCAATTCTAGTCCAATACCTTTTACCATCTTTCTGGTCGTAGAATGATTTCATACTCATAATGGTTGGTTTTCATTAGCAAAAAACCGATTCAGGTGGGAAAAACGAAATGACTTTCCGAACAACCCAATAGTTATTAACACAAATTAGTTTATTTGCATTAAAACCAATTTTATAAAGAGTAATTTAATGAATTGCTTCTTACCTGAAAGATTTAATTGCTACTTCTTGCTGGCGATATCTATTATGATTTAGATTGCTGATTTTGTTATTTTATATTTTTAATTAAGATAATTAAGAATTAAAAAGATGGTTTTCTGGTGCTTGTGTCGTTTTGATTTTTAAGTTATAATATTGTATGAGTCAAACTTGTTTCCCCTTTGTTATGTAAAAAAAAAAAAAAAAAAAAAAAAATGTATTTTACATTTTTTTACTGATATATATTTAGACATTCAGTCTTAAAAACTATTGCGGGTTTCAAATTACAATGGCCAGTTTCAGTTGGTCCTCACTGTATTAGTAGTAGATTTGATCACTATTTTATGAATTTCTAAACAAGTATTTTTAAATATTCTGGTAAGAGAAATCTGCACCTGACTCAAACGAAAACTGTGGCGGTTAGAAGCCCTATTATGTTTAAATCTCTGTAGGGGTACAATGTCTGTTGTAGGGACGAGGGTTCATTGCTGAAATTGTCACTGATTATGGTTCAAAATTATAAAGTGTTTGGCTGCGTTTAACAGCTTCTGTGGGCAAAGTTAAGAGAGCCAAAAACGCATTGGATTGATTTACCTACTAAATCATGAAATAAATGTTATAAAATCTTAACACTTAAAAATTAATTACTATGCAAAAATTATGCAAAAATATTTTGTAAAATATGTTAAAATCCATGAGCCTACGGATCAATTTTTATTTGTTTTACAAATGTATTTTACACGTACAAGCTTGATTGTTTTGCTGCAAGAATATTCACTAATTGTTAGTCCAAAAATATATTAGACAAAATTGTAATACTTTGTGTGCCATTGTATATCTGCTTATAATACAATTTAAGCATACATATGTAATAAAAGTAATGCAAGCTGAAAAAAATATTTTCCTTCTGTTTTAAAAACAATTAACAAGAGGAATATGAAAAAAATGATTTTTTATTGCTAAAAAAGATTTGACTAAACTATTTAAAAATTAGCATACGAAATAGTAATCTATTTTATGAAAAATATATTTGCTTTATAAATATTTCACATCTGAAATACAAAGTCTAGTGGCTGGAAAAATTTGTTTTTGTGTATTTTCTTAGCAATGAGATATTTTTACAGTTTATAAGAATTATTAATAACAAAGAAAATTCTCTATTTTCTAACCACTGACTGATGTAAACATGAAATTTCATCACTTTTTTAGATCATGCTTTTCCATTGGCTTAAAAATAAAATATACTTAACTTTGGAAATGTTCACCATTGATTTTTG
>JAPDSC010124703.1:161049-190490 GCA_026290005.1 Latrodectus geometricus | reverse complement strand
TATATATATATATATATATATATATATATATATTAGCATGACATCAAACATTATTTGAAATAATGATTTCACCACCGATCAGTGACATAGGGATGGTATGTTCAGTTCTTCTTTTTCGTTACAATTGGAAAAGAATATGTTAACTAACGATAATTACAAACCGTAGTAAGTTGAATTGGAGGATATTATCCTTTTCAAGTAAGAAATCCTACTAATGCAAGTACATCCTCCAGAGATAAAATCAATAGATTATGTTTGGGACTTCCTAGGATGACGAATTTATGAATTTTGCCCATCAGCATTATCTCTTCAAAATCTGGGAAGGGAATTGGATGAATTGAACAAAGTTTTGCAGCTCTTCATTAATAATCTGTTTGAATTTATTGTTCAAACATGATCACCATTGCTAGTTTTCCGGGAAAATTATTTCCCATATTTAAAACCATGTTTTTTCGAGGAAGCACTTTTTAACAAAAGTCATTTTTAAAATTATGTGAAAATCCTGTATTGCAATGCTCACAATAAAAATAATTTTTGCAGCCAAATAACTGCTATTTTACTCTAGCACAGCTTACATAGTTTGGCGATCATTTGTTAACCATCTGAACAATTTATCTGCCTCAAGATTCATCCCTAAATTTAATACCTTTTAATTACTTTAAGCAGTGAATTATAAAGATTAAAAGGAAATTTGGTTTTCTCAATATTCATATATGTATATATATATGTTTCACCTAACTAGTTTCTTAAACTGTGTGTCTTTTAACTCTTTAAATGTTACTTATTTTCACCTTAGTAACTTTACTGTGAATAAACTTGCTTACATAAATTAAATCTTACAATTGCACTGCAAATTTTTAAAATCAATAGCTACTTTTGTACATGAGATTGAACTTTAATTACCTCCTAAAAGTAATTAACTGCAAGCACTATCAGTACAACTAAGCCCTTAAAGATATTGCCAGGATGTAGAATATGATACTTGCTTGTTACCAATTCCTAGTAGATTTTTACATCCCCCCCAAAAAAATACATATATTTAAAAGGTTTTTAAAAGAAAGAAAGAATTTTTAAAGGAATGCAGATTCTAAGTTTACATACATATTATTAAAACAAAAAATAATATTTTAATTAGCTTTATTTATTAGGATCTTCAAATATATTTATACATTTTTACTTACCAACACTCTGAAAATTACACATTTTCCATTAAAGTGCAAAACATATCAAATTTCTGTAACTGCAACCGTCATCTGCATATAATATTTTGTATTAAAATAAGTGATTAAAATGAAAGATCTTAAAAATTAGAAGACACTTAAGAAGACTAACAAAAAATTTTGAGTATAGCCAAAAATTCTCAACTGCTGTTTTTTTCTAAGTAATCAAACCCTTAAATTAAAGTATTGCCTTAATTTGATTGATATGGTCCAGTCTCATGAAAATCATATTAAAGTATTTCTTCACTAAAATACTTTAATTTGGTTTTCCTTTAAATCAATAATATTCTAATATAATATCTTAAAAGAGATATTTCTCTGAACAAACCAAACAGTAATATCTATTCAACATTCTAGATTTTTTATTTTAAAAAATATTCCCATTTGATGATGAAATATTGGACCAATTTGTGTTCTTGTATTTTCTGATAGAAGCAACAATCTATCACGTATGCAGCTGATAAATAAAATAAGATTATAAATTCAATGGCAGAAATTTTCTCATTCTAACAAGGCAATACTTTTTAACAAATATACGATTTTCCCTAGCAGAGTTTTATTATTGCCATCTTATCCTTAATATTTATCATTCAAATATTTGTACTAGTATAGAAATTTTAGTTACTTACAACTACATATAATTTTAATGAGTAATATATTTGTTCTGCTTATATTTTGATTGGTAGTTACCAATCGAATAGCAAAACAGTTTCAGTTAAAACTTACCGTATATATTTATTTCATGAAAATGCAACAAACGATGACAATGTAGAATATATATTCATTATTCAAATATTTGTTTGAGTATATTGGAATGTTTATACAGAAAATGCTTATATGTAGAAATTGAACAGATATGTTTCTTGTATTTTTAATTATGAGAGCAATTGTTTCGTTCTCTTAACAATTCGAATTATAAAGCTACTCCATTTTTTATATTTTTCATAAATCCCAAAGAATGTTTGCTATACAAAATAAATGTAACTGGGGATGCTTTTAAACTATACACACATTTGAAAAAGGCATTAGTAAACACAAGACGTGAAATTTAAAATAATATGTCTTACAGGGAATTCAACACCATCACAAAAACCTTAGCTCAATTTACATTTATTAAAGAACAACCGAAGATCACTAATAAGAATTTTGGGTCTTAATGTTAATTTAATCCCTCAAACAAAACTTTAATATTTCAAAGAAGTATCTGCTGAAAATTATCCGAAAGCAAATAGAGAAATATTTGTACTTTAATAGCAATATTTTTTAGATGACATCAAAGCAAATTTCGCATGGCTCAAACTAAAACAAATTTGTTTGTAATTCACAATTTTCTGTGAAAAGGAAAATAATTCTAATACCTTACCAGGTGTGTTGTTTCAATTTTCTTTCAAACAGATCGTAGTATACGTTATCAGTGTATATGAATTGGAGTTTTCTTATATAATTAATGTATTTTACAATATAATTTTAAATGTGTATTCGAAAATATTTGAATATTTTATTGCAAACATATACCAATAATAAATGTGTGTTTTTGTTTGCAAAACTATGATACTTGGTGTGAAGACACTTTTATGTATACTTTTTAGATGGCCATCATCAAACTTATCTCCTTTTCATTCTCAATTTCTAACTTGATTGTTAAAATTCAAAAAAAATATTTTGGAAACGAAATTCTTTCTGAAATTTTCTTTGAGTTTCTTTACTTTGGATTTTTTTCCTAAAATGTTTCAGTTACTATAATTTTAACATTGTACTAATAATCGATAAGGGATTAATTGAGACTAATACAAGACTGATTTTGCGTAAAATGGTGTGAATGATTGACAAATGCGAAAATGCTATAAATAAAGGAAATTATATATATTTAAAAAGTTTCCAGTTTTAAAATTTACTTCTTAAAACCTCTTAAAATATGTTGAAATAAAGATAGTTTACATTACTGATCTAGCTTTCACTTTGAATTTGGTCTGCATTACATTGCATTAATCATTGTAATTGTATGTTAAATTTGAAATTTGACTTTGATTTTAATTGCATGACCATATTGTTGAAATGTTAATCTTAAAAAATATTTATTTGTTACACATAAAATTGATCAAAAATCAAATGCTTTGATTTTTATTAAAAGTTGTTTACATTTTTCCTTAAGGGAGTCTAAATATCACTTCAGTGGTTTTTATAATGTAATATTAAAACAAATGTGAAAAAAGTAGAAAACAAATAGTGAATCCGATATTTGTTTTCTACTTTTTTCCTAAATTAGACATAAGCCTAATTTAGACATTTATCATAGAACTGATATAATGAACAATACATGAAGAAGCTTACACTTTGTATCTGAAGAAATATGAAAATATTCTCAATCTTATATCACTTCTTGATTTTAATGTTATAGGATATGGATTTTGTTACTGTTTTATTAGAAAATTATTGAAATATCCAAAAGATTTATGATGTTTTCTACTCCTTGTTCTCAGATTACTTCACAGCAGATGGAAATTAAAGCATATTTTTATAAACAGCAATAACAAATTCTTAATTAGTGGTAATATCTAAGATAAAAATTATCTTTTATATAGATTAAGAATCGTTAAAAAGAATTTAGTGAAATAAAAATATGAAAATATTTTCAAAATTATCTTTGAAACACTTAAATTAATACTAATTTAAATAAATCAAAGAACTACTCCTATAATCTGTTATATTTTTCAAATATTCGTCAATCTCATTAGATATCTTTAACTTATTCGACCTTATAAAAATGTTGTTTCCATCTCTATCTCCCTTATATTAATAAGCAATTATTTTCACAATTCTTAAAATTTATTGAGCATTCATTATTAGAGCTATATTTAAAATAAACTTTTTTTGCAATGTGATGAAAGTATTGTGTAATAAAACAAATCGTAATACAATAAAAATAAGAAGATAAATTAAATTAATATTTCCTTTTAGCTGTTTGTATAACAAGCGAAAAAATTCGAGTTTACGGCCCTTAAAATAAGAGAGAATGTACAATTTAATTTTTTGAAATAATTTCTTTTACTGTCTGGATTTATGATTGAAGTCAGAAGCTTTAGCTACAAACGTATTTAGAAAAAGATTCAAGAACTTTAATATATATTTAGACTTCCTGTGTCATTCCTTTTGAGAAGAGATTAAAATATTTTCAAATGCGAAGATAAAAATTCATAAAAGGTGAATTTCAATGCAAAGTTCGAAGTGGAAATTGTTATTTCGAAATCCGAAACATATAAGATCATTTGTCTTTATCAGCTCAACTAATACCATGTGACGTCATGGCAAGAGAATCATTAGCATTTATAAGACCTTTTCAAATGACTCCTTGAACTTCCCGACTGCGAAAGAGACTTGGCACAAGAAAGAGAGGTGAAAAATCTCTATTAAATCGTCTCTCACCTGCCAAAGAATCCAGTTAATCTTCTTTCTTTTGAGAAATTAGGCCTCTCGACAAAACGGGTGAAAAGGATTACTCCGGAAAATTTGTAATTTTTGTATTGAAAAGGATGGCAACGTGTCGCATTACAGGGTCCTTTTCTGCGTAGCACCTCACTGTTCACAGCGGATACAAATCCTCGGGTTAAAAGGCAAGAAAAAGGGCTTTTTCGCTAACAGGCTTAAAGGAAGGGAGAAGAATTTCTGACACGCCTTTCGCAGGAGGGAACAAAGACATGACTATTCCTAGGGGGTATCCAGGAAAACGTTGTTTAATCCTCGTTTAATAATGCAGCCAGTATGCAGCGAAAAATCTGAGAAGAGCTCAAGTCCTGTTCCGGAGGAGAAAGATTGAGATTCGGAGGAGGAGGGACCACGAGCAAACTGAGACGCAGTTCATTCAAGGTTCTAACTAAAGAGGAAGGATAATTGGCTTTTAATATTCTTTAAAACGTGTCATAATGCATTATTATTGATTATTTTTATAGTTCCTGAATCTACATAAATTTATTCGCTATATGTTAAAAGGGAATGATTCTGAAGAACGATCATTATTCTTTACAACAATTAGTAACTTCGCGTTTTAAAAGATTACTGATGATTTTTCAATAATGCCTACATTAGGAACTTTCAAAGCAATTTATGAATTAATTTGCTCTTAATAAGTTATAGTATGCGAATTAATTTAAAAACAAATTTATATTATCATTCTTTGTAGTTGATTTTTAAAAAAAAAACAGTTCAAATTTAAAGATGAAAAAAGAGTCAAGGAAATAAAATTTAAAATACTTAATTTATTTAAACAAACTGAGTGATTAAATTAAAATTGAATTATACAGAAAATATTAAATTAAGAAGTTACTAATGAATAGCTTTGGTATAGGCTTTATTTATATAACTGAAGTTTCATTAGAAATGTAAGCAATTAAATGCCTTATAAATATTGCCTTTCTCTATAACGTAATTTGGTACATTTTTGAAATATGAGATTTAATAAATAAAATAAAATGCACTATTCCTACAACGAGAGACATATTATGTCACATCATCACAGGTCCTCTTATATTTAAAATGTTTTGTATTCTTTCTTTCAGAATGTTAAGTTTCCTTCCGAGATCTGTTGATATACACGATATACCTGTATATTTTGTCAAAAATCACGTCGTGTTAAACATAAATTCCTGCAGACTAGTTACATAAATAATTCTTTCTCAGTGTAACGAAGCTTAAGAACATCGTGCTAATCAACCATTTTAAATATTTATTAAAATTGCATTATTTAATTCCAGCAAAATATCGAGTCATGAAGATTATGGCTCTTGATGGCTAACATATATTGCTTTAATAACTTTCTTCCTCAAATAGGTAAATGTTGTTCCTGTTGTTTTATGAGTTCAGTGGACTGCAAGTTTAATATCTTTGCCATATATTATTAAACTCGCTATATGATAGTCTTTGAATCTATATGAGGATTTTACTGAAATTCTACGTATGTTATGTTTTTGAATAAAAACATGTTTTACTAATCATAAAATATTCTAATATTAAATAATGAAGCATTTTATAACAAATAATAATTAATCACTTCATGGATTAATTAAGTAGTCAAGTAAAATATTTTTATCTACAATAATTAAAAAGCTCATTTTAAAAAGAAATGGAATTATCAGTCAAATCAAATGTAATTTAAATAAATTTGGTTTTATTTAATTTATTTGCTTTAACAGATTCTTGGTCATTTTCTAAGTTTGAAACTATTAGAAATAGTGTAATATTAGAATATAAAATTTTTTTGAAAATTGAATTTCCATCCCTTTTAGACCTAGGGTAATCTTACATTTAAAAATTCTAATTTTTTATATTTTAATTATATTTATATTGCTTTGAATATTTTAATAAAATTTATATATTAAAGTATTTTTCTTCTGCTTATATTCATTTTAATATTACTTTACTTATTTTCTCTAAACTAATTTTAAAAAAAATCCCAAGCAATAATTCATTGTAAGTCAGCACTGCCCACCATACTAACATCAAGGTGAAGATTAAATAATATTAACCAGATAAAACAATAAATGCATTTTAAGTCCACTTAATTTATCTTGAGTATAGAAAGATAAAATATTTTTAGAAAAAAGGCAATGAAAATCAAAATGTAGATAGAGATGTGTAGATGGTTATCAAAGTAATGTAAACAGCTTAGACTTAAAAAGAAGTCTTCATTAGTAAAATGTAGGATCATCTTTGGCATATAACGTGCGTTAGATTTGCCTAGGAATCGATTCATGTAAGTCTAAATAGTTTTTAGAGGAATATTGTGCATATTATTGTAAAAGCTTTGAGGCAGAATCCAATAGAACAAATCCTTTCCATATTGAGCATTTTAAAATAAATCATAATGGTTCTACTATATTGAGGTCAGAGAACGTGAGGGCCCAATTAGATTCTTAACGTCATCTTCTATGATATCATGATCCTCTATAATTATCATGATACGGCTACCCATATGATGGATACCTCTCGACATTTGACAATTGAAAGGATAAAATCACTATCATGTGCAGGGTATTCTCCAAACTTGCATTCGACCTATTATAAAGAAATGCACGATTTATCAAATTATTTTCTTCCACCTATCAATCGAACAGCTTTTACGTGTGCGGAATCACTATAGACGACGTTTAACATTAACATCTATAACGAAGTTCTTAGAAACTGCTGCTCTACAGTAATTGTTCAATTTATAAAGATATATTCTAACCAATCATTGACTCTGGTCAGTTTTGCTACAGTTGTTTGTTTTTCATACTCTACAATTCACTTCAAGAACTGTCAGCCTCTTTCACTTTTTCTTTCCGACCATTATTTTGCTTTGCAGAGCTTGTTTGCTCAAACAACGTTATTGGCGTCAGAGCTTTAGACAGTAGAAATGCTTAAAAGTTAGGATGTTACGGTCACACACTTGCATGCATGAGAGAGAGAGAGAGAGAGAGAGTGCTCCAGACAGGTAGGCTCCAACAGTTTGAATGCTTTTAAACGCTTACTTTATTTGTATAGCATTTTATACGTTTGAATTAAAATCAAGAATTAAAGAATTTCGCTAAATACCAATTACAACTAGAATGCATTCATTTTTATTTCTAAAAGAAGTTGGTAGCCATTATTTTATTTCTTACGACACACATTAAAAAATGTCACTTTTTCACAAGTGTTTTCATTATTTTGATAAACACCTGTAGATATGGAAAAGACCTGATGGAGAGCATTACGACACATACACCATACACAGGGTATGAAAGAATAAATTTTGAGATGGTAATATATACGTAAGTTATACCTATATATTATACTTAAACACAAATATTACACTTTGTAAAAATAGTAATACTATAAAAAAACTGTGGAAAATAAATAGAGTTCATTCATTTCTCTTGTTTTGAACTCATTCTTACCGAGAAATTTAACAATAATAGGTAAAATCTATTTCTTGGATAGATAGTCTGCACAATTAGGAAATACTAAATAAACTAGAATATCCAGTCATGCAAATTATACTTATTAATCAAAGTAACGCCATTTAATATATCCTTTATAACTGTTCTAAAAATTCATACATATTTTCTCTCCCATCAATGGAAGCTAATGAATCAAAATTTAATTTATCGTGTGTTATTTGTTGAAACGTTTAGGCAAAGAGAAACAATTAAATTTGTTCATCCACAGAAAAAGTTAAATTAGAAAAAATTGGATTAGAAGAAAATTAGTTTATTTCAAATAATGAGCAAACCGCCTTGTTTTCTTGAAACATGGATGAAAAATTATGATTAAAGAGACACATAGGACTTCAGTGTCAATAAATTATATGATGTAGAGAGTGATGTTCAGGGTCTTCAAAAAGTTGGCGAGATTAACATTTAGAATGAGTAGTATCTTATTTCCTTAACGCAAACACACACACAAGACGGTGTTTAAGTAGTATAGTAAATAGTAGATTCTTTAAGAATGAGAAAAGATTATTGAGATAGCTTTAAATATTTTACTCTAGAATGCTAAGAATTCATCTGAAAAATAAAGCGATTTTCATAATAAAAGAATTTAAGGTTTAAGCTTCAAGAGAAGATTAAGTAGAGGAAACCTAATAATTTTTCCATAAGACAGCCGAGGAGTTAAACCATAGATGTACGCTTAAAATTACAAAGTAAGTTTAAATGTATAAGGATAAGAATATAGATGTACTAAATAGTCATATCAAAGTAAGAAAAATATTGTATCAATTTTCCTCTCCCTGTAAATAAAGCTTCTATTCACAAATGGTATTATCATGCAGAAAAAGATTGCATTTAAAAGTAATTGGTCCAGATGACAAAGCTTCTATTGAACTGTTGTCTTAACGTTATATTTTTCTATTTTTATTTTGTTTATCTTCAATGTTAGCACATCATGCCTCTTTCCAGTGGCGATTCTCCAATACGGAATATTCAATCCATTGAAGTTAATCATGTAATCTCGAATGAATTCCTTTACTTATTATTTGTATCCCACTCTATATTTTCACGAGATATATTGTTTTTATCACTTTCTTGGAGAGTTAAGATGATACATATATATAAAATGAGTTTATATTTACGTAGCCCACTAGAGAAATTCTAGAAATCATTAATTGGTTAATCACAATATTAATATTATATGTGTAAACAAATCACATCTGTAAACTTATTTTGGATTCCTGTAATAACGTTTAACGTGCACGATTATTTTCCAATTGTAATTTTAATGAAGAATTATTAATAGAAATTAATACATTATAGCTTTCATTTATTTATGAAATTATTAGAAAAAATGTATACTATAGGTATTAAATGATACCTTAAAATTGAAGGTTGTTAAAAATCAATAATGTATTACCCTTCAAAAAGAATTTTCTTCAATAGTGAGTGACAATCTCGAATCCCATAGGAGGAAATATAAAAAATTACCAAGTACCAATCTCGACATATGCATATGCAGAAAAATGAAGTGCAATATCCATCTCCTATTATTCAAAAGTGGTTAGGTTTGAATCTTTGACTTCTAACACCCAGAGAGCGCTATCTTTCCACTGAGACAAGGTTAGCTAATTGTGCAATTCGTCTTAGAGTAGAAGATATTTCGTACCAAATTAGCCATAGGAACTTTTTCGAAATTTTTTACTTCCAAATCATCATCATTTTTACTGAAAACTACTTGGTAGCCCTTTGTTTCCTAAAGTTTAGTTCCTATGAAAATACCATTAATGGTACAATCAGACCTACAATGCTTATTTTATTATATTGAAGTAAAAAGTTAGGAACAGATTTTGTACTCAATATATCATTTCATGTAAAATCCTTGTTACTTTTTTTAACATTGAAATAATTACAAAATTAACATCTTTAAATCACATAATTAGCAACTGCAAGATTACCATTTTTTAGAAAATTATCGCCAACTTTGAAATAGTTTGAATATTTCCATTTCGCAATATAGTAAAAAGACGAAAATGTGTTATCCTAGTGATAAGTATTTTTAAAATTTCTTCTAGTTTCCCCAACTGTTTTCGGAATATTTATTTCGAAATAGAAAAATCCTTATATCACAACAAGATTAATGAAGTATGCTACTAAGAGATGAAGTAAAGAATGATCAAGCATTCAAATCTCGATACTTTTATATGCACGAGAATGGGATTTATTCATTCTCACTTTATTCAGAGGGATGAACTTTTTTCTCTTTCTGCGAAAGCCTCCCGGTGATATCTGATTCAAATATTATCCTGTCTTCTCCAATTATTAAGATTTCCTCTGTTACAAAAGGGATTTCAGACGCATATATTAGCATCGAAAATCACTTGCTTACATAAAAAACCGATCTTATTTATAGCCGTAACAAATTAATAAGATGCCCTATCTATTCAGTTCTTTTCACATGCACATCCGTTTAGGTATTAAAAGAATCTCCATATTTTTTTTCAACAGAACATTAATAAAAGATAGTATCGATTTTTATTTCATACGTGACTTGAATATATGATAAAAATTACAGCTAAATTTGGATAAGAAAGTAGACTTAAAGAAAATTTTGCCGCATCATTTTTTTAAAGTACTAAATGTATTTGAAATTTATATTCTAATGTTGATGTATTGAATAACATATATAAACGTAAATATCCGTTTGCTATTGTGGTTTTTGACACCAGAATTTATTTTATTAATAATGAAGCAATATACACTAACAAGTTTCATATTTATATTTATAAATGTTTGAAAATGAAAAGGATATTGAAAGATATTTAAAATTTTAAATTATGATAGAAGGAATACCATTGTTAAGAATCATTATTAAATATAATTTGCATACATGTGCATATTTAGCAGGATGGATATGTAGCAATCAATGCAAATAATAATATAAGAATGATAAATATTTTGAGCCTAACATTAAAAATTTATATAACATAGAGTATAACTTTTTAACCTTTGACTGAAATTCTTAAAATTTAAGTAAAATAAAAGAAGCTATTTTAATTTTATTTTCTAACATACAGTTCATTTCACATAGTTAAGATTCCCGAAACGTTTTCTAAAATGAATATTTCGAGTTATTTTTGTTTTATATTTGTTTCATTTAAAAATAAATGCTTTTATTTTTAAATGAAACAAATATTTGTTTGATTTTTTAAAGCGTAGCCGACATTTAAAAATCAAATTAATTTTTAAAGTAGATTTATAAATGATAGGTTTATATAAAATAACTTAAAAAGAATATTACATTAAACCATTTTATAGAAAAAGTTAATAGGCAATGGCATAAAAATTAGTTATTACGTAATCTATTTGATTAGCCAATGTAAATTTAACTAATAAGTGTTATTATACTTTTTATGAGAAATTTATATACACTGCCTGACATAGGAAATGCAACACCATAAAATATTATATAGAATGTGATAAAAATTGTTACACAGACAGAGCATGCATATATAAATAAGTGATGTTATTTACAAAAAGATAAATTTATATATTGACGAAATATGCAGAAAATCAGTAAGCAGTATGGCCACCTCTCCCGGTGATGCAAGCAGACAATTTAAGAGATAGAGAATCAATTAACATGCAGACGGTATCCTGGGAGATAGAAGCCCATATGCTCTGAACCATTCTCCACAGTTCGTCCTCTGACGGAGTCTGGGGCATAACCGACAAACGACGTCCAATCCCGTCCCAGATGTGCTTTATCGGGGAAGAATCAGGAGACATCGCAGGCCAAGAAAGCAACTGGATATTCTGCAAGGCTAGTCTGCTGACTTGCGCCGTGTGCGATGTTGCTTTATACTGCTGGATAATACTATCTTGCAGCTGCTGAAGGTAAGGTAGCACAACAGGTTGTAGCACCTCATCAACGTACCGTCGTGACGTCAATTTGCCTTTGATGCGTACTAGGGGTGATCTGCAATCGTAGCTGATTGCACCCCAAACATTATTTCACGTAGACGAGCAGTGTGACGTTCAAGATTAGTGGTCAAATTGGCACTATCTCCCGGACGCCTCCAGACTCTCACCCGTTGACTATAATTAGTCAAACAGCATCGCTGAACACGGCATTCTGCCATTCAGTCATCTGAGTAGCCTGTTGACGACACCATCGCAGTCACTTCCTACGGTGCCTTGGCTTTAATGGCAGTCTTCGTAAAGGGCTGTATGTGTGCAAGCCAATTTCAGAAAATCGTCGTGTAATTGTTCTCGTAGATATTGGAGCTACCAAAACTGACTCCACATAGCGCAGAATGTTAAGAGAAGATGATTGTGGGGCCGCCATAGCTGCCCTTTGCGTCCATCCGTCCGTTTTGTTGTCCGTCTAGATAGACCTTTCTTATACGACTATTAGCATTTTGTTCATTCACCCAAATTCTATACACAGTTGGTGAATCTAGGCGGGTTTCAGCAGCGATACGACGGTAGGACCAACCAGCCGAACGTAAGCCTACAATTTGACCTCTCACAAAACCGTCCGTTTGCCAGAGCTGTCTTCGATGTCGTTGTCCAGTCATCACTTCATCCACATGTGTCTTCAATAGTTTTAAATTTCCCGAAATACTGGATTTTCTAAGCAGCAAAGAGATAGACTGTTGGCTTCTCAGCCTTTTCTAACCCTTTTATCTGGCGCGATAATCACATGACCAACTTGCATTTTACATTACTTGCATAACATGTTCTGGTGCGTAATCTCCGAAATTTGCACATTTTTACAACCAAACCTTCATTGTGTTGCATTATCTATGTCAGGTAGTGTAAAATATATAAAACATCATATTATTAATACAATTCACAGCTTTGATGTGTCTTTTTAAAAAAAATATTTCATTTTTTGAAATTTGTAGGATTTCTTATGCCATTGCGAAAATTATTTCAATAACTTAGTCTTCATCTCACTCAAAATATCATTTACCGAGAAATTGTTTTATATATCACAATAATTTTACTATCTCAACTATTTTACTAACACTGAGGATAAATAAGGAAAAAATGATGAAACTAGATTTATTAATTGTTTTAAAATTAGTTATGTTATGAAATCACTTATTCGGAATCCTGTTCATCGGTATCCAACCTTAGATAACAGCCATAATTTAAATTTACTACTCGCATATATTCTTTAAGCAAACACTGAAACTTAAAGCAATAAAAAAGTAATTACCTGCAAGCTCTGATCCGAACTTTGAGCTTAAATGTTTTATTAAATCTTGTTGACTAAAGGATTTATTAACGCTTATCCCTTTCACGCTACGACTCCCTCCCCTCTGCATCCTCCTTCCTTCTCTTCCCAAAGCAGCTTTTCAATAAATTAACCAGAACATCCTCATCTATTATGTTTGGTAAAACATTATTTTGCTTAAGAATTTAGTGGATCAATAAAATCATTACGGTTTGTATTGGTTTTAATCAAAATCTTTACATGTTGTCATTATTATTTTTAATTATGTACCAGGTAATTAATAAGTTGTTTATATCAATTCCATTCATAATACTTAAAAATTGAACTCCTAATTCTTTGGTAATTTGTAATTCAAGTATGGTTAATATAATACCTAAATTCTGAAATAATTTTCAGACATTTTCAAATTAAAATTGCGGTAAAAAAATAAGGAATTATATAATGAGAACATAAAATAAAATTTTAAGCAAGCCATAAATTTGGATAAGGAAGCCAAATAAAGTTTTCCCCGTACATTTATTACATCAGAATAATTTTTTCGAAGAAATTTTTCAGTGAAATATATAGCATGAATAGGAAAGTAAATTGGTTTAGATATATGATAGTGAAGACGAAGACTTTTTTGCCCACATATAAAATATATAAATAAAAATTTAATTGAATAAATTCATATAGTTCGTACTTATGAAATCTACGTCATTCAGTATGTTTTAAAATAAGACTTATAAAGACGTTTAAGGACAGATAACATTAGTGAATATGAAAATATTTGTACAATTCTCTAAACAATGGGAAGCAATATTTACATGCAATTTTTTTAAACATAGAAGAAATTTAGCTTTAAGTATGAGTTCATATATTTAGCAGTAAATCGCGTCATATAATTTTTAGTTATTTATTTTTTTATGTAACATTTTGCTTAAATTTATCATACTTTAAAGAAATCCCTCAAACTTCTAAATGGTTAATATATATATATTTAGATATTCAAACTAAAAAATTTATAACTGTAAAATGTTCTGTTGACTTTTTAAATAATTTATAATAAGAACGGTAAATTTAGTAGTAATTCCATCAGCAAAGTAAACTCAATGAACTTCTAATTTTATATAAATATTTTAAGTTCATAAAGTAAGTACATTATATAATTCAACTGCTAATATCTGATAAATAACTATTACAAAAACAACTATATGTGATATTTTTACATTTCATGCTAAAGTATCTACATGAAGGAGTTATAATGAAAGCTGTATTGCATCTGATCAAGTGTGTCCATAAACAGCAGGAACAAAATACAATGGATTAAAATGAAGCTCTTTTCCTAAGTTAGTTTACTTAAAATTACTTATTATTAAAAAATTAAAAGTACCTCAACTTAAATTACTTCTATTTGTTTTAATATAAACTTTGCTATGTTTTCATTTTATAAAGAATTTGATTTCATATTTTAAGCAGTTTTATTTCAATGAGAAATAAATATATTATGTTTTCACATATTGTCAGAGTTATATCGTTTTTCAACAAATCATTCGAAAAAATTTTTTTTCTTAAGAAATCATTCTGCATAAAAAAGAAACAAATGGCTAATTTTCAACTCAGACAAACTCTGAAATATATTTCTAATACTACGAAGCAAACCACGTTATATTCCTTCATAACATAAATTGGGATATCCTAAACATGTGAAGAGAGCAATTTTGAAAACTAAATAAGAGTTCCTGTTTTTGAAATATTTTACTAAAAATATCTGGTTTTCTGATTAAGATTTTCCTTAATGAAAAAAATTATTTTCCTTTTATTTATTTTTCAAAATATTATTTATTAAACTTTCAAAATTGTAAAATCATATTTTAGCATTTATATGCATATAATTTATATTGATTCTACAAAGAAATTTGTACATTGCAATAGAAGACAATAATTTACATTTATATATTTTGCTTTGAAATTACTAACTAAGATTATTTCTAAGTAATCTAAACTTTTTTGTATATATAATTCAGATTCTAATACAAAAGTATATTGCAACGTGGTTATAACTACCTCTCAAAAGATTTGATATTCACGCTATTATGCACATTTTAATATTTCTTATCAATTGAAAAAGAAATAACTAGATAGGGTGCTATTAAGTACTTATTAACGCTGAACAAACCTTTCTAAACTTATTATAAAATTTAAGTTATTAACTGTTATTAAAGTTAAGACATAAAATTCTGCTAAGCACAAAAGCTCTGTTAGGATTATAAGTTCTTCTCTCAATTAGAGTTTTATATACTTAATCACAAGAACAAGTGAATTATTAGAATTAACACATTCAAAGCATTTGAGATTTTATTACAAAATTACCAAACTAAATTATTGTAATTACGTTATACTTATCAGATTTTCATCTTCTATCGCTCATGCGATAAAAGAGAAATTTAATTATTAATTTCAAAAGTTTGTTGAAGCAAATAACGCAAAAACCATCTAACATGCATCACCAAACATAAATTTGAAATCGGTGTCTGTGGTTTTAGTGGAGCGAAATTAATATGCTTTTTAAAGTTACTGACCAAGATTCTAATTGAATTGTTTTAGTAAAATATATGCCAAGTAATTTATGCTAAATTTCATATTGCATGTGGCAATTAACACAGTATTAAATTGCAAATGACCTAACAAAGAAAAAATGCTATAATTATGTTAATAATATATTACACTCATAAAAATGATATACATTTTTTCAATTATTGAAAAAATTTATAAAATATTAAAAATCATTATTATATTTTTAACAAACACTGTTTATTTCAAATACATTAATAAGTCAACTACAATATCAGCTACATCTTTCAGGAAATTTTGGGAATTTTTATATAAAATAATTAAAATGATGATTATTAAAGATATGAATATTTTGATTAACAATTCTTTGAATTACAAGTTTGGATTTCTGTATTTTGATTAATTATAAAGAAAATAACAAACTTTGGATAAAAGGCTATTTTTATTTCTTAGTTTAGAATAAATATATTTCAATACTATTCTATTGTTTGCAATTGTTCATGTGAATAGTTAATGCAATATATTTGTAAATCTTAAATTAAAATACGAATTTAAAGTTGGAAGAATACTAAATTTGTACTACCTTCTAATCTAAAATGAAATCGATTAAATTACATACATTGTTACTTGTAATGCACATAGCCTAAAATTAACTAGTATAACTTAACAATAGGAAATATATTATTAAAACGATCTTCAGACGCAAAGTCTTTTAAATCTAAGTAATTATTTCGAGTAGATCGAGTAATGATTTCAATAAATTACTGGTAATATATTATCAATTTGGTGTTGAAATTCTCTTAATTTATTAATTAAATTTATTAAATTAATTTCTCCATTCACTTTCGAAAATGCTTCTTTATATATTTAAACATTCACAATTTTTAAAATTTTTCCCGATCACTAATTCTCCATCACAAAAATAGAAAAGTATATTATTTTATAGTCAATTAACATACACAAGAATTCAGGCAAATATTTTTATTTAGAAACAATGTGAATTTTACTTACTTGTGTATTTATAACTATCATTTTTCAGTATAAACCTAAATAAATATAAAATATATTCAACTCTGAAGAGTAAAGTGATTTTGATAAAATAATGATTATATTTTCTAACTGATAGGTAGTTTAAGTCCAGATTTAGTAAATATTTTTCACTAATATATAATTTAATATTGTAGATTAATTATATTGGAAATCTGTAATTAAGGGGTGTATTAACTTGAAGATGGCAATAAAAAATTCTTTATAAAGTATTCTATTACATTAGCTCACAAAATCTGAATAACAAATTTCATTCCATAGAGGTTCATTTACCTAATAGATTTACTAACATAAAAATATGAATCCACATCTCTATTATATTCATTAAAATTACATGTAAAAATTCACAAGTTAATGGCTAATATCTAAAAACTAACTAAACTCTTTGTGAGTTACTTTTCACAAGTCAAAGTTTTTAAGACGTTTTAAATTAATCAAGAAAATTAATGTTGGAAAATATTTTTTTCTAATTTATCGTTTTTAATTTTCTAGTATGAATTTTTTACTTTAATTTTCTGAGTTTCTTAGAGCATTTGCGTTAGTGGCATTCTGCTCTTTAACAGAAATTATAACCATAAACATTAATTCTATTTCCAACATTTATTACAATTTCAATTTTCAATGTCAATTATTTGTTGTATAAACGTATTTATAAGTGTACTATCACTGAATAATTAAGCTTCGCTTCACGCTGTAATTCATCCTGTTCTGTCTTTAACAATCAGGTAGTAAATCATAAATAAGAATTTTATTGAATATTGAATAATATTAATTATAATAATAAGTTTAGTTTAATCTTAATTATAAGATAGTTTATTTTAAACCATTATAATTTAGTAAATTTCAGGAAAAAAAAAACAACATAACAGAAAAAGAGAGAATCTTTGCAATAGAGTAGATATCAATTATTTAATGTTCCCCTTAATAGTTAGCATACTTTTACGATTAAGGGGAACAAGCAAGTAATATCTGAAATAATTCAATGTCATTACATTAACTTAATTTCAGACAGTGAAATCTTTTTATAATATTCAAATATATCTTAACATTAATAATGCTTTTTATAATATGGTAACTAACAAGTTAAGTTTTTTATGAATAATTTTATTATAACCCAATAAAATAATTTAAATAATAATAATTATTTGTATTAAATTTTTAACTGTTGACGAGATTAAATCATGTTCTGCAACGATTTGAGATAACAAATCACAAATTTTTGCGATTTCAGACATGTGAATCTCCAAAATCAATTTAAAATAATTTCTATTTCCTTATTCAAGAAAAAGTATAAATTTATGTGACATTATTTTTGTTAAATATGATTTTTTTCAAGATTATATTACATTTTCAAACGTTTATACGGTAATCCTACAATCAATTGATCATGTATTCTGATGTCAACTTATAAATTGGAATTTCACCAGATAAAGTTAAAATTCAAATAATTTTACACTTTCATTAAAACTAGAAAATAGGTTTTGTGTTACTGAAATTAACGAATATGTTTATATAACGTATTTGTCAATTTTTGTTCAGAGACAGTATAAATAATTGCTGGTTTCCAGGTATGTCAAAAGATAAAGTAAGTTAAATTGGAGGAGGCTAAATTTTTCAGTGTTTCCTAAGCAGTTTAAATAAAAGAAAATAGTGTTATTAATTTAAATATATTATTAGTTGTATAAATGAAAACTGTAATTAGATTTAGCATAATTTCCAATTAGTTTAATGAAAACGCTTATTTATAGGAATTTTAAATCAAAATTTTATGTTGGTGGAACAAAATTTAATATGAAGCCAAAAGTAAAATCAAGAATTTTCTTTCTCACATTTTGTGTTTTTCCATTGAAAATTTTATTTTATCTAGATTTTGTGGAGGGTTATCATTTTACTATTTACTGATTAGGGAACAATCAGTAAATAGTATAATAAATTTTATAAAAATTGGTCACAGTAAATATTGCAGTAGATTTGCGCCTAAATTTGGACATGTATGTCAAATATGAAATGTTTATTTACAAATCTAGAAAATTAATCTTTAAATGGACTACTTTTGAATATGAAAGGAAGAAAATTAAAAGTAATGTTTCCAAATGTATAAAGTGTGATCAGTGAAATTATTATTCATGCATTTGAAAATTACAGATAAGACGAATTAAGGAAGGTATGAAATTTAATTAAATAACGAAAGTATCTTAAAACTCCTCCTTTTTAACTAGATTTTAATTTTTATCATTTATTTCTAAAATCTAAGCGAAACAATTGTTCGATATTATAAAAGTTATTTACATAATTTTTAATGTTAGTCAATTTGAATTTAGTAAAGTGAATTTGCTTAAAACACACTTTTTAATGTTAGAAACTGTATTAAGTTGCTTTGTAAAAGGAAAGTAATTTGTTAATTTTAAGCTGAATTAACTATATTATCTATTGAATAAATTGTTAGTATAAAATTATTAGATAAATTTAATGATTTAACCAAGAATATGATCAAAATTCTTACAACTTAGGAACCATTTATGACAGTAATTAACATAAGTGCATTTATATAACTTTACATTTCTAATCTTTCATATTAATCACATTTGTCTACTCCAAACAAGAATATTCACATTTTTAAAATTTAGATGGGATTTAAAATTTTGACTAAAATATATAAGAATCAAGCTAAGAAATTTTATAATTTGAATATTTATACAGTCAATTTTAAAAATATTTTAACGAATTAAACTTTTAATAAATGTAAAAGTTGGCAAATTAGCTTAATTCCTAGCACTCTTAAAGAAAGAACTATTCAGTAAAGGCAAAAACAATGTGGAATGCTTTATTTGACTACTTCTTATTTTCTGAATTGAGAACCATCAGGTAGAGCGTCGATTAACATTACTCTGAAAAGCATTTTTGAAAGGAATTAGAAATTCAAGCAGAGCTTAGCCATTCTCCAGGAACAAAGGGATTTCGGGAAGATGGAGAGCGAGAAAGGGAAAAAAAGCAAAGTAATGTACAGTGTCTTCTAATTTCTGTCATGAAAAGGGGGAGATATATTCGAAACAGATACACTTGCCATATTAGGGAAGCTCGAACACGTGTATCAAACTGGGAAAAGCAACTGATTAGCAAAATGACGGAAAATTTTCACAGAACTTCCCAAGCCTTTGCTCTCTTTCGCCGTATCTTTTGTCTCTGAGGGTTTGGCAACGGTGAAGAGAATAAGGAAATGCAGACAAAATATTTCTGCAAATCTAATTAGATGATAAAATATTTATGCGAGACGCATGAATATTCGCGGTTGCCAGTTAAGGGTTATACCTAGTCTAATCAAAATTCAGCAAAAATTTCTCCTTCCGTCTTACTTGTCGCTGCATTTACTTGCCAGAAATGGAGTGGAAAAAAAGCTTTCGCAAACGGAATTTCTCGCACATAATTGGCGAAAACTTTTATTTTTAAATCCCAGTGGTTTCAACGTTTGAAAAGAGAAAAATAGCTCAACAAAATGTTACAGTATATATAGACACCCTGACTGCACGTTTCATTTGTAAGGAGAAGCTCACGCCTCATTTTAAAATTTGATTAGCGAAAATTCTTGGAAATAATAAATTATACACATAAGCTCGCTTCCTAGTTTTTTCCAACTTTAAGCACAAAATGCTGAATGTAGAAAAAATAAGTTAGATACGGCATATCGTTTTCGATCAGAAACGATGATTTCCAAAAAGAATTATTTCCTCGACTAACTCTTAATTTATCTGGGGAATAGATTTCGTTACAAATGATACGCGAAAATATGTCTGCAATTTCGAATTTTTGCTTCGAAATAACTGGAGATTTATTAGACATAATTGTTGTTTGGCAATCATTACTGACTAAAAAGACTTAAAGGGATTAAGATATTCTTCAATTAGTTTTTTTCGAAGCAAATGTTTGGAAACAAACAATCAGAATATTCTGTAAAATGCTGAAAATTTTAAATGTTATTTGAAAGAACTGACAGTATAACTTTTTATTTAACTACTTTGATAAGAGAATTCTTTTGAAAATACAAGCTGAATTTTTTAATATGTTTTATAAATTAATAAAATTACTCAATTTTTGCGTCATGTTTAGAAAAATAGTTACTTTCTGAGAATGCATTTTTCTGATTAGACTTTAGAAATTTGAAACATAATGAGATTGTATTGTTTGTTAAAAAGAATTTCAGTTTATAATTAGCATATAGAAAAAAATAATGAATGTATCAAATAAGTCTTCTAAATTTGACTAACTTTACGTTGTATTAAAATTGGTTTTAAAAATTTTCATTTTTTGTTCTAAAATTTTTTTTATATAATATTTGATAAAATTTGTGAAAAAAATCATATATTTCAAATTTATATTTTTGAAAAAATCTGATTAGTCATCTGTTTTCTTCTATGCTGATTAAAAAGAATCTATTTTATGTGAAACTATTTAACGATTTACTTCAGTTATTGTAATTGCAAATTTGATAAATATAAGTATAAAGAAAAACAAAATCAGTATATATTTAATTTTGAAAATATTTTGAAAAAAAAATGAGTATTAAAAAATTTATATTTAATTTATTTGCTACTGAATATGCTAAGTGTAAATAAACGATTTTGTGTAAAGTAATTTAAAACTTGTCATTTTTAAGCAATATTTTGAATCTCTTCCTTTTTTATTTGTTGCATTCACGTTGTCAAAGCAGACATAAGCCTATTAGTAATTTCCTTTGACGCTTCCAATGATATCAAAATAACAAGGATAACTGTGTACAAAATATCTGATTGTAAGAACTTGTTATACCAAATACTACGTTAAACAATATTTTACCATTTGATGTAGATAAAAAAAATACTCCACAATTATGAGATTAATCTGACTCTTTTCAGGTATTTTTCTACGATTTCATAGTAGACTTATAAACAATTATATCAAGTTATCCAGTATATCAAGTGTTTGAAAATAGTGTAGTGAATGAATTTATTACAAGGCACTGGTTTCAAAATTTTAAGCCAGTAGGTACAAGCTAATAAATAGACTTGTGCCAAGTACTTAAGGAACTCTGCAACCCAAACACTTGAGTTTTACCGGAAGTAATTACACAGATAGAGATATATAGACAGATGCTGGATACTAATGAAAATATTTTTGAGGATTAACAATAGGTTACTCTTTCTGTAAATTATTTATTTATTTATTTATTTTTTTTTTTTTGGCATTTGAAAATGGCAATAATTTAATCTCTTAACTTATTTTATTGTTATCGTAAACAGTCAGTTGTTTTCATTTCATGCTAGTGATATTGTAACTGTTGACAATGAATTTTCTAAATAAAGTTTCAATATACAGAAAATAACCAAAAAACGTTATTTTTCTAAGAATTTAAAATTTACTCTTCTCTTTAGGAAAAAATTAAACAAGAATCGAAGGGAATTAGAGCCGTTCCAGATTTTACAATGAACAGGATTCTCTATTTTAGACAGTAATTACTGAATTATACTTGCTTTTATCATTCAAAACTGAAGATATATAGATCTATTTCCATGGGCAACTCTTGTGAAAAGGAATTAAATATTCCAAAATTTTTGCCGTAGAAAAAAGAAATCCCTAAAATATATAGCTATATAGATTTTTTTTACTCAAATAGTGTTGTTATAGAAACTGTAAATTTGCAAAAGTGAATTAGGTATTCCAAAACTGTTTGCTATTTAGACGGGAATGGTTTAAAAGAATAATTTGATTTGTGCAAAATTTTTTTAATATATAAAATTATTTGCAGTAAATAATAGTAATTTGCAAAAGTATATTTCTTCTCAGAAAGCAGTGCATAAAAATAATGACTCTGGAAATTCTACAATTTCAACAATTAATTCATTCTTAAGTCTCTTTTAATCACACATGTTTACCGCATAGATAACAAGGTTGCAACAATTGAAACACGTTAATCTGTTTCAGTCATTAACAAACAATGTCTACATTTCAAACTATTCTATTCCCAATCATTTTTTTAGTGATAGGAAAAAAATAACTTCGAGGCACATAAAGTAGCAATGTTTCAATTTAGCAAAAAACAGATAAATTTTCACATTAAAACAGATACTTACGTTTACTAGAAAACAAAATTTGCTTCTCATTTTTTAATAAAAAAATCATGCATTATTTTTTTACATTTTTTCATAGTTATCTACTGTATCATTTAGTTTTTAAAAAAAATTCTTATTTAGAAGTTTTTTATTATTAATAATAAATTGATCATTTATTTTTTTATTTGCTTATTTTTTCTTTGCAGTTAACCAATTTCTCATTACTTTCAAGAGAAGGTTTCGTAACAAAATTTATGATATTGCGTTTACTATTATATTTATACCACAGGATATAATTCCAAAGACTTGAGAAAATTGAACAATATTTTCATCGTAAATATTAATATTTACATTTCATTTTATATAGTACAATTTTTAAGCAATATAAAAAAATTTTCGAGAACTTTAATCACATCAATAGTTAAATTTTTATTATTTTTACTAATTTATTAGTTTAATAGTATATTATAAACAACTAAAAATATTTAAATTCATTGATGTTGCATATTTAATTAATATTTTTTATTATGAATCAGCAAATTTCATACTTGATTAACTAGCTAGTTCAAGCTAAATATATCATTAATCAACTACCTAATCTGCAAAAATATGTGATGGCGTTTTGCTTGATTAAGAACTGTAAATGTGAGTTTTAAGACATTAGAATGAAATTTTTTGAATAAATTGTGTTCAATCTTCTAGGAAAGTATTCTTAAAATATTCTAAAATCCAATTTAATTTAATGTTTAAAATTATAAGTATTCTACCCTTGTGATATTATTAAATACTTAAAGCTGTTTAAAAATAAATTAATTAAATATTGTACAGAATATACTGAAGTATATTCATCTCTTAACTACGTTTATTCCATAGCCGATTTAACGGGATCAGAAAAAATGTTCAGTTGACGAAATATAAAATTTCCTGCATATATATTCTAAGCGTACTTTTCACTATTCAATAGAATAAGATGACAGTAAAAATACGCTTTTTGTGAAAAGGAAATGAAAAAAGGAAAATAAGAATTTTATCGAAGAAAAAAAATGGCGAATATTCTTTTTTTGCATACATTCAATACGTTCTTTTTCGATTTCTTCCCTTACTCTTCTCTCCCAATAATCATCTCTTATTTTTTTTATCATTTCCCGGAACAGGTAATATCCTCTAGTACAAAAAGATAAATAAAAAATTATATATCTATGCAGAG
Source organism: Latrodectus geometricus (assembly GCA_026290005.1). Lineage (NCBI taxonomy): Eukaryota > Metazoa > Arthropoda > Arachnida > Araneae > Theridiidae > Latrodectus > Latrodectus geometricus. Next base: position 166,191 of record JAPDSC010124703.1, on the reverse strand, counting down.
ATAGATGTAGGTAGAAGGAAAAGAAGGTAACTGGATCCTTTTTATTTTGTATTCCTATTAAAGGAGGGAAAGATCGTATACATAACGCTATTGTCGTTGCATGAGTATTTGAAATGGTAGCCGTAATAAAGAAATAATAAAAATGTAATATTCCAGTTTTAGGTTTTGCTTTCTGGAGGGGGGGTGGTATTTTTTCCTCTCTTCAATTTTCTTTACGAGTGATAGAAAAAGATTGAGGTTAAGACTGGATGGGGTAAATTCCTAGCAATGTCTTTTCGATTTCACTTTCCGGCCTTTTACAAATTCATCATTCAAAGGAGAAGCAGATTTCTTAAGTAAAGGAGAATTTTGATCTTCAGTAGAATTTATTTGAGTTTTACATATTCATTTTCTATGGAGACTAGATGCTCTTTCAAATTATTTTTATGCTTCGATAGTTAAGCAACCAACTATTTTCCTGTCTTATAAATGAATGGAATTGATGAATTTTTGTTATTCACTTCAATAAATTCAATTTAAAATTTGAGATTAAAATAAAAGATGTAATTTATCCGATATATTATTTGGCTTTCTTTCAGAAATAATTTTATGAAATATTTTGTTTTATGCAGTAAACAAGTTTGCTTCGTTTAAGCAGAACTTCCTTTATCCCAGCAAATGAAATTCCATTAATTTTCACAAATTTATGCAAAACATTTGATTATTATTAGACAAATACATAAATATTTTCTATTTAATTCGTATTTTACTAATTTAATTTAGAATATTATTAAAGAGAGCTTTTATGAAAAAAGTTAACAGCACTTCAAAAAATTAGGAAAAAAGTATACAGCACTACATTAATACAGTAATAATAGTAATTAATTCATTTCTCTTAAAATGATTTTCAATTTAATGGTATATTGTAATTCGTTCTGAAAATAACTTTAATTATTATTATTAAATTAATTATTATTTTTAAATTGTAGCAAATTATGTATTTATTTATGGAAGAATTTGATTATTTGAAGAGTAAATGTATTTGTAATAAACTAAATTTTCAATGGTTAATAATTATTATTTGTTCTCAAAAAAATCTTTAACTATTATCATTAAATTGTAGAAAATTATGTATAGCAAATTATGTATTTATTTATTGAAGATTTTATTATTTGAATATTGAATGTATTTCCAATAAACTTAATTTTCAATGTTTAATAATTGTCATTTTTTTTTAATATCTACTTTTGCTGGAAGAAGTACAAGTTTTAACAAATAATTGATAACATAATATGTGCAACATGACAGTTATTGAAAGATTTATTTAAATAGCATAACATGTGTGTGTAACTAAAATTAATCTGTCTTTAAAACTATACAAGTTAAAACTTAGATTTATTGTTTAGATTATGACATGAATTAATAATGCTCTACAATTCTAATTCTATATTGTATAGTTTAAAGCTAATAATAATTATCATCTCCTCTATTAACTAGGATATAATTTCCAACAATAGAAGTCTTCGTTATCTAATTATGATGACGATTATATCTATTGTTTAATTTAAATCATTTATTCTTTATACAAAATGATTTCAATAGAATTTTTAACTATTTATCAATACTGTGATTGTTTTATAATAAGTAACACACCATAGATACTAATGTGATACTTTTATCACATTATGTGTTTTTAACACAAAACTTTGATAATATTATTGCCAAAATATATTCAAAGGAGCAAATGTATTATAAGGTAAATAGTTGTAGACACATCATTGTCTAAAATAAAATTAGATTTTCAATAAACGTATGAGATTTAATATTAAATTGAGATTAGGAAATGTAAAAGCAATTTGTTCATATTCATTGGAAAAATATGTGTACTTTTCAAGTGAATTAATTAGTGACAAATATGCAAATAGAGAAATAGGATATTCTTTAAAGTGTTGTGGGATTTTGTAATACGTATCCTGAAACAATTTCCTAAGTCACTCCTTCACATGCGTAGTGTTTCGATCCTGTCATCTAGCGAACAACCATTCAGTTATTCTAGGTAAGAAAAGATCAGGAAAATTTTGTAATGTAATTTTTACTCTGTCTTTTCCCAATTTTAGTTTGAATAATTTTACTTGATCGATATCATATGCTTTAATAATTCTATACTAACCTTTTAAATAAAATTATTTTTTGCATAATTTTAAATTTTCTATACTGTGTTTTCTTTTAAATAGCTCTTTGGTATTTATTTTTTTTAATTAATTATCTTACAAGTCAATCTTTATATATAGTGTAAAACTAATATTATGTATTCCTTAAATAAATTTAACATAAAATTATATTCATTTTTTACATTATTTATTTTAACAATTTTATCGTATTATAGTTTGTACTACTTTTGTGAAACACATTTAATTTAAATTTTTATACAAAAAGAGAAGGACATTAAGAGCAAGTGAGATGACTAGATATTTTTACATTAGCAAAATTTAAATACTTATAACCGTGTTGAAAGGCCTATCATATATATGCATACATTAATGATTTTCTGAAAAGGATCTCAGAATTTATTCTAATAATATTATATATTTTATATTTATATCTAAATATATAGAATATAACATTTACAATTGAAATCAAAATTGCTATAAGAAACAAATAATTTATTTCTCTTAATCAACTGTTTTTTTATTTTGTAGCATCCAATTTTACTTAAATATACAAACCATCTAGATTAGTTTAAATGCTTAATAATGTGACCTAGATTTAAAAAATAGTTAATAATGATACCAAGTGCTAGCCAGTGATAATGATAAAATTAAAGTTTAAATTTTTAAATATTTAGAATGCAATCAAATTTGAAACTTAAAACAATTCAGCAATAATTTTTAATAATAATATTTTTAAAATAAATTTTACTATCAAAACAGGAATGGTAAATGTGCTAGTTTGAGCTTTTGGTAAAAAAAAAAAAGCATTAGAGTTTTTCATTGCCATATCTAGGAGTGGGTTTTGAATTGGCAAGTAAATAGCTGCAGTAAAACACAAATTAGCAGAAAAAATAAAAATCGTGCTGTATATATAAAATCCATGATTTTTTTACATTTCATTGACTTTCACAATATTATGCATCTTGTTCTGCTCTCATATTTAAAAATTAACTAACATCAATTTGCTTCAATACTATGTACGAAACTTTAATTATTACTTTGCATTTTTATGAATATTTTAACACCTAAATATGCTTAAAGTTTTATACAAAACAATCTAATCTGTAAGATCAATAAGTGGATAATTCTTTTTCTTCTCAAGATAAGATGAAGTAAACCACGCAAGGTGTAGATACAAAATGCCATATCCTTGAATATTCTTCAATGTTACCTATTGAATGCAAAATCTATGCAAAACAAATCAACAGCTGGAAGGGGAAAAACCGATAACCTTTCTCTGCCTCTATGATATTCTCAGGAAAAGAGCATCTTTATCCTTTATCTTCGTATGATTTTTTCCGCTTTCAGAAACAGAAAGGAAAAGGAAATATCTGGAGAAGCAATAAGCTCAGGTAATGGAGGCAGCTTCCCCGTGAACTGGCCTGCATCGGTGAGATATATCGTCTTCTCGCGGAACGAATAAATATGTGAATGCTGCGTCCATAACAACCTGGGAAGGAACGAAATAAGGTTCGGTAACAAACACAACATAAATAGAAACCGCTTCTTTTTTTCATTTCTGCTTCCTCAGGAAACTAATAAAACATGAAGGTGCTCTACGTGGGAGAATGTATTCATATGAAAACTGTAAAAATAGATTCACTTATTTTACCTGTGTCATTTGCGTAATAAATTACACAATATCTCTCTCATTTCTAATTTCAGACAGTAATTTAAATCATTTTATATTTCACAAATAACTAAATTAAACCAATAAAAGTATATTTAATTGAATTTTAATTACTAATAATCTTAATTTTATTACTTATAGTCTTATTCTATCACTTTTTAAACGTCCTTCGGTACTATATTATTGATAGTAATATTATTTATAGATTTATAGTTATCCCGTTTTGGTATATTTACAGAAGGTGCGTAATTCCCAATGAAAAAATTATACCTGTAACACTAGAAGCATTGGGAGCTTAATTTTGTCCTCCAGGTAGCCAAATGAAGTAAAATGGTTATCATGATGTGTGTGCGGATTTTCTATAACTCTCTTTCCATTAGTTTAATTAGCTTTGTCCTTCTGGAAAGTATCTCCTCAAATTTGAATCTTATAAGAATATAAATTTGAATCTTATATAATTTGAATCTTTAAATTGCATTGTGCAAAATTTTTTTCTCGCTTCACAACGAAGGGTGATGGTAAATCAAAAGATAGTGCCACATACCCATAATCTAGCAGATAAAGCGTTGAATTGAACTATACGAAAGAAAAATTGAAGCAATTATTATGTGAATATGTCTATCATTATAGTTTAAATGGGTGCTCTTTCTAGACCTGTAGATTTCCCTGAACTGTTGTTCAAACTTGATTGTTAATCATGTTTCAGCATAGAAATTCCAACATTAAATTGGATAGCTGAGCCTTTACGTTGCGTGAACACGATCTAATCTACAAAAATATTCAAGTGAAGTAATTTCGGGAACATATTTTGGCAATATAAAATCCAAGCGCTGTTTGTCAAGCGTACTTTCAAACTTTTATGGTTTCATGCAATTATATTATTTGCTTTCAACACTTGTTTATTCTTACAGGATAACTGTAAGTATCTTTTTTCATTTCTTTGAGACAGTAATAGGTTGATAAAGTTTATAATACCATATAGAGTTATTGGTTGCATGACGTTAATTTTAGGAAGAATGTTGACCCATTTGCATTCCTCATGGAACTCAGCAAGCGCTACAAATCTTTCATGCATGTTCGATGGGTCTGTTGTTGCTATTCATTAGTTTGGTTTCTTCATTCACTTTATCTCACTTCATGCTACTTGTTGCAACGAGAAATCTTAAAGCATTAAGTCTTCTTTAAACCTTAGTATGCAGCATTATTTGTCATGATTAAAAAACTACATTAAATGAGAGAACAAATTGTTTTTTAATGAAAATTATATGTTTTGTGGGACAAATAACCATAGCCTATGTATAAAATTACATCTGGGAATTTTTT
>JAPDSC010124703.1:134850-160949 GCA_026290005.1 Latrodectus geometricus | reverse complement strand
ATATATATATATATATATATATATATATATATATATATATATATTACTGTGTGAGTAAGAGACGAATTTAATGTATAATTATCTCATACGGAACAATATTAAAATTAAAATTGCCAATAATAATATTAAAATTTGCAGTCCTCAATGCATATTTTTATTTTAAAGAAATAAAACTTTCGAGGTTTTTAATATATACATGTGATATTTTTATATATATTTAAACTAAATCAATTTCAACAAACTTTTATCTACAGTTATAAATTCACAAGCTTATATAAGCTTACACACAAAGTTATTTATAATGCCAACAAAATATTTTTTAGTAAAATGTTAATTATTAAAATGACAATATTTTAATAAAATCGTGAATTACAACTATTTAAATCTTTTTCACTAATCAAATATATTTAAATAGAGACTGATTATATATGCTCCATATTGCCATGCATAGTGCAAAAGTTATCTTAATTTAACCAATTATTTCAAATATAAGTAGTTAATTCACAGAAATTGTTTATATTTGTTGAATTTATTTGAGACTTGCAAAATGATTTAAGCTAATTTTTTATAGTTATTCTCTGCGATAAATAATATATTTATGAATATTCTTCAAATATTCAATTAATTAAGGCTGATATTAATTCCAGAATCAAATATAACTAAGAAAATTCTCTTCATTCATCTCTTCCAATTTATGCATTTGTTGCAATCATTAATTAATTTCTCGCATTCGAAGAGCCCAACATTAGAGTGTATTCCTTACCCTGATTTCCTCATTTGAACGTTTTTCCCTAAAGGGGCATCTTTCCTGGAGTCTGAGTGGAGAAACGTAAGTTAACAATCTCTTTTTCAAAACCTGCAAAGAAGCATGAGAAAGTTCTCATCGCAAGGTGGAGTGGGGGCATGGACGTGGTGCAGAAGATGGGGATGGGGCAAGATCGTTGGCGAGAGAAAAGAATGGAGTTCCAAAGGATTCTTTATTAAGCATAACTCACATGCCTCCAGAGATATAGGTCGCATAAATGTACGGAAAAGATGGTTGCCATGGAAACGCAACGTAAAGGGCCTCCCTTGTCCCACAAAGGACAGGATAGCCGTAATCATAGATTTTGTCTTGGACCCCACTCCCCATCTCTTATGTTTCGCAGATATTTAGACGTCGTGGGGTAATCCCTTTAAGTGGGGATGAGGGAGGGAGGGGAAACCTGGAGATTGATTGGTGGATAATAATGCTCAATGATTGGTATATAAAAGGACAGCAAAGCGGGAACGTAAGAGGAGAAAAATACTAGGTAGGCATCAGACCTTCTGTAAACAGCGCAGGTTGTCTCTTGATTTTATGTTCTGTTTTGGCGGATGTTTGTTAGAAATGTTTCGTAGAATAATTCCTCCCACTTGGAGGATCCTTTGTTAGAAACATTTAAGGAGGGGCAAACCTTTTGTTCTTGGTGGTTCATTTTCTGATGCAAGACTTTTGATGACTCCCCATATGGACTTTCGAAAGATTTTTAAAGCTATAGAGAATTCACTTCGATTTGAACGGCGTTAGAGAGTTCATTTAGTTCTCCATTTAACAATCCTCGAGAGTAAAACAAACGGCAAAGTTTTCGTTGAAAAGTAATGTCTCGGCACAAAATTAACATGTTTCCCAAATTGTTTATTTTTCATTCTCGATTTTGTCGTATTAAGCCACTTCCTGAACAATTTAACTTTGTCCAAATTGATTAGTGAATTTTTCCTAAAGAATATTAATCATTTATCAGATAATTATTTTTCTATAATTATTATGAAATTCTTTTAATGACTAAACATTATTCACAATGGGATAAAATTATCATTATCGGTCGTAAACATTAAACCACAACTTTATTATTTGCTTTGATTAAATAGCGGGTTTTACATTATTATTATTTTTTTTAATTTGAAAGAGATTGAGCAAAGTATACTAAATTTATGTAATCGAAATTTGAATAAACACTTCATTTAATTTCATTCCTGCTTGTCTTTAGTTTCTTTATTACTAGTTTCCTGCAAAAATAGATCATATTATTTCATGGAATCATATCGGAGAAAATTTTGCCTAATTTATTATTTCAGTAGATTGTGTGAATCAATAAACACACATTAACTAATACTATGATACTTTTTTCAAATTAAAAATATGAGAACATTATTTATTGTATTAAAAATGCTTAAAAATTTATTTGCTATATGTTTAAAAAAATTGTATATGAAAGAATTAAATTAAAATAAATTATGAAATAATTGAACTTTCATAATTAAGATTTTCCTTACTAACGTTCAGTTAATTCATATAGAAAACATATATAGACATATACAGTAGACAAGTACAGCATCAAGTAAATTAACCAACAATAAAAACATTCCATTTTATGAAAACTATTATAAATACTTCTTAGTGAAACTCATATAGAGTAAGATATCACAAGGTAAAAAAGATTTCAAGTAGCTATCATTCAATAATTGTGGTTAAGTAATATTAACTTTTTTTAACATCTCTCTAGTATATATAATGAGAGTTGTATTACTTGCGGAGTTTCTCACTAGAAAATGTTCTAAATACACAAGAATTAAAAAATAATTAAATTTGTTTTAGTTGTATGAAAATTCATACACTTCTACGCTAAAATCTATTTCTTAAATAGAGTTAAAATGTTATCATAAATAAAATTGTGCATGAGAAATATATCTTCATCATATTACATGCGGAATTGTTTATCTAAAAATTAAAAGACCCATCTAATTACAAAATTTTATTTCTAGTAATGTTAAAAACATTAATTTAACATGATAAAAAGCAAATATGTAATGATCTATGAAAATGAAAATAACATGATGAAGAAAATCATTTTCATTAACCAGAATTTCATTAAATTATCACGGAAAATTATGAATTGCAATAAATTCAAAATGTTAAAAAAACTAAATATATTCAAAAAGTTAGATGTGAAATATAAAATAGGATGTCTTAAATAGTTGTTCAATTGAAACACATTTTACAAACGTTTCTTATCACATATTTAATCTGCAACATTAAGTAGCTCTCTCTCTAAGCTCTAGAAATTTACATGATAAATGGAATATAAAGTGATATATAAATGATAAGCTTTTCAATTTATGTATAGAAGCAATTGTTAGTAATAACCACATTAAGTATCAAGAAACTTTATCTCTCACTCAGATATACTGGAATTTGAATGAGTCTTTCGGGTAAAGTTTTTGTTATATCATTTGAGAGAAGACAAAATAATTATAATATGATAAAATTGTTATAATGCTTTGCCATTTAATCTACCTTAGTACTATATCTCAATCGAGATCTCATAGTATCTACCGAATAAATTAACTATGGGTTGATGATAGTCATATGAAACACTATACCTTATTAACAGCAAACATAAACATACTATCAACATAAAAGTAAAAGATCATACCACGACGTCACGAAATCTAAATCTAATCGTCAATTCTACGACGATCGTATTAATATGGACTGTCCATACAGAGACTAGCATTCGACTACATTTAACTTTATACCATAGGAATTATATCCCAACTGGAATTATCAACGGCTCACAACCGTTTTAGCAACGAGAGCAAGCGAACGCATAGCAAACGAAATCAGACGAATATGAGTTCTATATAGAGAAGGAGAGCTTTAGACCTTTTGGTTAAATGTAGTTAATAGGAGACTCCCCAAAAGTTCTACTTATGAATTTTAATCACTTTTGAACTAGGTTACAGAAAAGAAAGGATTTTCTCCTCTCTTCTTTCCATCATTTGTAGTAATAAATAGTAACATTCATTTTTGTCAAATTGAGATTTATTAAAGAGGAAAATGTAAATTCAATAATAATTAGTTTTTCAACTTTCAGAATCTGATTGAAAAAAAAATATTATATCTTAACAAAAATTTTCTGATTCATTTAAAAGCTGGTATTTAAAGCAAAAAAAAAAAAAAAAAAAGAAAAGAAAATTAAACCAGAATGCTGCTATTTCTACTGATGTTCTTTTTTTTAACTTCATATTTGTTATTTTGTTTTTCTAATATACATTATATTCGTTTATATTATGCATTGAACTCTAAACATCGAACAATATGTTTAAATATAGTTCATTAAAAATGAAAAGATGTATCACAGCAACAATTATTTCAACAGTTCAATAGCATTTATTTGTTAAAGACGTATCTGAAATATTGAAAATAACTGAAGAAATCGTTAAAAGAAAATTCCTTGAAGAGCAGCGCAACTTATGCTAATATACTATCAAGAATAAAATAAATTATCAAATAAATTTCAAAAATATTTTTGCAATTAAGAAAGGGAATGACAACTGCAATGTAAGATATTTAGTTAAATAATATTATTTTGAAACAAATTTTTGAAATAGTATTTAATATTCACTTCGCACAATATTAGTGAAACAGTATTTTCCATTTTGCTGGAATTGAAAACCACTTGAATTTTTTGATTTAAATTGTTTTATATAATGAATAATATTTATACTTTCGTTAATAATTTTTATTTTTAAATGGTTTTAAATTAATGGTGAAAATATATTACGTATTTATTGACTGATCTTTAGCTCTTAAGAAGTTTATTCGAATACTTCATTTATTTGGCAGTAAACTGTACCACAGCTATATTTTATAGTTTACACAACTTAACTTTTAAAAGTGCAAATATATATATGTGAAATTCATTATGTTTAAGTAAAATTTGAAAAATACACACAAAAGTTGCTAAATTTAAAAAAGTATTCATATGTCACTTTGCAAAATAGTACAGAATTTTAATGACATTAAATTCCCTATATATTTTTATTCAACAATTTTTTTAAACTGTTTTTCCTAATCCTCATTTTATGTTGATTTCTTAATAACAGGACAATCTTTGAGCTAAAATTAAATATTGATTCAATGTGTCTACTGTACTTTTACTCTTCTGATTAAGATTTTATAAATTCTTAACCTAATCAAATTTTAAAAATTCCTCTGGTATTAATAACAATACAGATACTTTAATATATAACCATCACTTTATCTAACATTTAAATCTAACTTTGAATTTTGTGCATAAGATGGTAAAAATATGTCAGGAAATAAACGATGCTTATTCAAAAATTGCACAGAAAATGTTTAGCATTTGATGATTTCATAAAATGTATTCATTATTAATGATATATTTGATGTAAATCTCATTTGAATAAAATTCTGTGGTATGTCATTTCTAAGGAATTTTTAAGTGAAGTATTTTATTTTAATCATACAAATTAAACACACACAGTTTCATGGATTTGATTTAAATTTCTAATCTCAGGGATGTGAAACAACACAACAGCAAAAGAAAGATTTAACATTTATGACTGTGTATAAGTTAATGTATGTTGGGTTTTATTAATTCTTGATGGTTTGCATGATATACTTTGTGAAATATAATTTATTCATCTAAGAGTATGATAAATGATATCTTATTTCTTTCGGCTATTTAAATTAATTTGAATCACTGCAAAATAAACTACAATAACTACGAATATTATAAAACAATAATTTACTATTATTGAGTTGAACGAGAATAAGAGATCGCTTATAAAAAACACTTGATAAAATATATAAATGTTTAAGATGTGTGTAAACCATTGTTTTTTATATTATGTAATGAAGCACATTTTTTACTGAAATATATTCATAACATAACTTCAAAATGTCAGTTGCCAGGGAAGCTAAAGTTTAATATTTAATAAATAATTTAAATCGGAGTGAATAATTGATTAATTTCAGTATCATAAATATTTAAATTAGATATAGATAATCTACCGTACTTTTTACCCAAAAAAGATAATATTCATAATAACAGGTTTTATTGATGAAATTTTTCGATTTGAACCTAAAAGTAAGAAAAGTTTCTTAAGTCAGTTGAATGGAAACATCAAGATATCATATTCTAAAAAAGCAAATTTCTTTTCTTGTAGTTATTTACCAGTAGTTGTAAATAGTAATGAGTTGCCATGAATCTCATCGGACGATTTGTACCTAGACAAGCCCATTAATACAAAGTTGTATTCTTATTCAAACTATGATTAATTATATCGAATTGTTATAAAAATTAAGCAATCATAAAAAAAACTATTGTGTCTTAGAAATGTCGGTCCTTCAGTTTTGAGATTTTAAGCTAAAGAAATTTTCGAAGACTTACATTTATTGAATCAATTTATTTATAACATTATATACTGTCTATCAATAAGTATTTGGACATTTATTAAAATGAAGATATCAGTGGTCCTAAGGAACGTCACGGCCTCGGCTGGTACATATCACGCAGAAAACAGCATCGACATTAGTCGCATGCAAGGTGCCGCTCAGTTCGGAGCTCTCTGATTTCGAGAAAGGTATAATTATCGGGTATCAAAATTGTGGCCAATCCTTAAGGGACATATCTAGCTATCTGAAGTACACAAAATCGACAGTCAAGCCTATGTGATTAAGAAGTGGAAGGTGAGCAGTGATTGTCGGAATGTGTCCCGAGTCGGCAGACCACTGAAACTGGGAAATAGAGACCGACGAGTGCTCTGGACTGGAGATTATGAGACTCTGACTTGGAGAGAAATTCGGAGGAACCACACTCAACCGATGACCCTCATCCGCGAGGAGCTTCAACAGGCATCCAGAAGTATTGTTTCAATGAATACCATCCGTAACGAAGCACATCTGCTTGGTTTTCATAATCGTGCTGCTGCCATCGCCTTTGATCAGTTAGTTTAACCGCGGTGCTATGTTAATGTAGTGCAAAGCACATCGAAATTGGACCATAGATCAGTGGAAACAGGTTCTTTATAGCGATGAATCAAGGTTCACCCTTTACTGTTCGGATGGCAGGGTCTGGGTCTGGCGTCTGCTTGAAGAACGTCTCCTGCCAGAATGCATAGTGCCAGCAATCAAGTTCGGTTATGGTGGAACTATGGTCTTGGGGTGTTTCTCCTGGTATGGACTGGGACCCTTGATCCCCATTTATGGTAAGCTCAAAGACGATGCCTACTGCACCATTTTGGATGACAATGAGCTTCATACGTTGTGGCAATTTTACGGGTTGAACCCCTGTTACTTTCAGGAAGACAATGCCAGTTGTCATGGTTCGATGTTAACCAAAGTTTGGTATGGTGCCAATAGATATCGAATGGACTGGCCGGTCCAGAACCGAGACCTGAACCCTATCTAGAACCTCTGGGACGAGTTGGATCGTAGAATTAAGGTGTGCACTACCCGTCAAATATCGGTGAAGGAACTTGTATGTCTACTCCAAGCCGAGTGAAATACAATACCACTAGCTATAATACAAAGACTCGTGGAAAGTATGCCCCGGAGTGTTCACGCTGTAATTGCCTCTCGTGGAGGCTCTACCAACTATTGATTTTGAATAAAGTTAGTTTTTCTTTTCTATCACAAGTGTCCAAATACTTATTGGTAGACAGTGTATTTCAGGAACATTTTAGATAGATTAGTATTTAATTTATATGTGACTAAAATAGGGTTGCAATTTTAAAAAATTCCCTTGAATAAGTTGAATCCGAAAAAATTCACCGACTATTTAAACCTTCCGTATCGGAAACTGAAAATGGTGAATTTTCCGAGATTGTATGGTTTCTATTTAATAAAATGGATTTTAAAAAGGAATTACATAAAAATTGATCCAAATAGTAATTACTGTAATAAGAATATCTATGCACATTAAATACCTATTTCTCCTAATAGACTTCCTAGTATGATAGATAAAGTGATATGTGCTAACTCATGTCTTGATCTTATCATTTGACTTTAAATAAGAAATAATTTTTGCTCTTTTGGGAATCAACTGCTAAGTCTTTTGTACAATCCAGAAACTCATCGTACTCTCTCATTGTGTATAATTGAAGAATTATTCATATGTTTAAATCAATTTTTATTTGCAAATGATACTGAACTATAATTTTCTTGCGCTGATTGCTGTATCCCCGTCAATCAAGGTATAACATTCTAAATGTCAGGTTGAATACAACATACTCATATTCATGCCCAACAACTAAGAATCCTAATTTCATGGTAAAATGAGATATCGGGTTCCTTGTGACTGTTGTAAGTACTTTGGATGTTTTTCGCTACCTTCCATTTCTTTTTTGGACAAGTAATATGCGTCATTTTTTTTCGAATATGTTATAAAGCATAGTCCTTTAAATCTGAGCTAATGTCATAACTGTAAAACTAAAACTGTTTCCTGTTTTTAAGACCATTCATCCAATATTAATCTAGTTGGCTATGTTTTACATCAGTTTGTCAATAACATATTAAACATATTTTCCTAGCAGATGAGTCAGTAACATATGAGACATCTTTTCATGAAACTGCTTTTTGAAGAACAGAGTTCTGGTTTTATTTTAAAATAAATGTCTGTGATTTTAAATCCCTAGATATATTAATAACATTTCATCCTTTTTCTAACGCCTAAAAATAAAACCTCCTCAAAACTAACATGTATGATATACTTTGAATTGCACGTTCATTACATTACATATTTACAACACAATAAATCATTTAAACTAAGATATACAGCTCAGCAGTATTGTCCAATATATTTATCAAACCATATATGTATAACTTGTACATTTAAGGGCAATCTTTTCGTATGTTATGCTCCGTATATACGAATACATTACCATCCCAAATAGAGTTATAAAATTGGTGAAAATATATATCGGTTGATTTATCATTAAACTTATTGTTCTGCATATTTTAGCTAGTGCAAAATAATTTCATAGCTGTGTAATCAATTTTTATCTCACGAAGAAGACAATACAAGCAGTTTATACTATATCAAAAGTTTTATATACTACTATTTTAAGTATTTTCCCTTCTAGATATTTTTAAGTCTGTACTAAGATTTAAATTTTAAAAATAGCAATCTCCTTACAACCAACAAGTAGAATTAAAGCAACAAATGCAGTTTTGGTTATTGAAATTGCAAGAAAAAAAAACAATTAAAAAAATATGCTTTGTTCCAAGTTCCAAAAATATGTTCTCGAAAAGTACCTCAAACCTAAGAAATGTATATTTATTCAAAAACTATTTTTAAAAATTTAATATCAATTTTTTTCGTTTCATAAACTAACCCGCTAACACTAAAAAAAATTCTGCTGAAATGAGATTTCTAAAATATTTTTCTTTCTGTCAGTAAAAGAATTTAAGGTTATTATTTTAAAACTCAAAATACACTTTCAAATTACGACTATAAATTAAGGTAAGAAATCTGAACTTTAAAAATTAGGGATGGCAAGATTATGAAGAAAATACCTTAAAACTTTTTGCATACCGTCACAAATTTCCTTAAATAAAAAAAAGCTCAATTGGCTTATAAAAGAAATATCAAACCTTCCGTCGTTTACCATTTTCTTTTTTTTCCTGCTCACTGGGCATAGTTTTAATTTCGAGAAAAATTTTTCCCTTAAATAACATTCTTCATCTTCAAAACTTCGAATTTTTCCCTGACTCTTTTAAGTGATATTTAATTCCGAGTTTTTTTCCCTGTTTCTCACTCTTTTTTACCCTTAGTTAAAGATTCTGTTCACCCCTCAAATACATCCCTTCATTTAGATTATGTCGATACACACCAACACATCCATACGTTTTAACCAGGAATTCGTGCATACTTCTCCTTTTTAAACAGCGACTAGGTTTCGCATTAGACGTTGATAGAGAGTGTGCTAAGGCAAAAAATGAATTTCACTAGCTGACAAGGTTTATTAAATTTTTAGAGAAATTATTATTTGATGCTTAGTCTTCGTGGAAAAGGAAATAAAAAAAGAGAAACTCAAGGACGGAGGTGTACGATTTGGCTTCGTTTTCACTTGTTGGCGTTTTAGTTTCATATGCATATTAACTTTTAATTTATTCCTTTGTGATTAAAAATGCTATACAGCTGCAGCACATCTAAATTCGTATATTGAACATTAAATAAATAATACAAATGCAAAATGAGTAAATGCAAATTATACCTTCAAATAAAATAATATTACCACTTTGATATTAGATGCGATTAAAGTAAGAAATAATATGATAATTTAATCGTTCAATAGTGGTTAAAAATATTCTTTAACTAATTAATCATAAGTTATTTCTTTATAAAAATTCATTTTATAAAATTTCTAACATTATATTTATGTATCAGCTTCTACAGTCTATACATTAGCCTTCTAACAATATAAAATCAATTTGTACTAAACATATGACAAACTGTAGAAATAAGTCGATGTTTATTTGTAAGTCAAATTTAATAAAAAAATTTCTAAAATATTTAAATTAATTTTCTTTTATAAAATAAAACTAAAACACAAAACTTAAATTATTAAACATCAAATTGAATTTAAGAAATAAAACTGACTTGAACAATTTCAAAATTTTACTAAATATCTTATAATAATCATCATTTTTCTCTGAAATTAAATTCATTTATTTACTTTGGAAATACTTTAAGTATTTAAGCAAAAATTAATTGCAAAAATTAATAAGGTTAATTTCTGAATACGGAACCTATATTACAACATATTGAATTTATATTAAATCACAATGTTGATTGCATTTCTGGATTTAAAATATAATTCGCATCATCATTAAATAAAGCTTAAATTATTGAAAATATTGTAAAAAAAAATTTTATGTATATATATTGCATATAAAATTGCTAAATACTGAAGCAAAACTATTTATATGTGTCCTGAAAATGATACCCGTTAGATTTCAACGATCATATAATCATAAAATATTGTTAATACTTGTTTCTATGTTATTCTTAATATTTCGTTATGGAGATATAATTGATTTTGATATTATATTTTTGAAGCGTATAAAAATATTGAAAAAATTACTATCGTACCGAATTTTTATATAATCACTGAAAAAAATTAAGATTGTACAATATATTGAGCAATAATAATCAAAAACCGATTATATATAATAAAAAGCTCTGAACTATAAATTCTTGACATCAAAGTTTAATAATAACCTGATAAATATAGGAAAGTTAATCAAATTCATCTAAATCATTCAAATCAGTAACAAATTTTGAAATCAGATTTTTCTTTTTTTAATTTGATTAACAAAAAAAAATATATTTCAAAGTAACTATATTTTAAGCTATTAATCTACTATAATGTTTTTAAGCTTAAACGTCTAATAATAATTTAACTAGCGAAAATATTAATTATTATTAAAATTTATTTCCCTATTTCTTCAGAAATGATCAAAATTTGTGCAGCTTGATTCAAAAGGATGACCGGGAAAACTGAAATACGAATAAATAAATTCGTAGCTTTGATATTAAAATAATATGTGATCACAGGATGCCAAAAGAAATTTGCACTTAAATAAGTGTAGCTTGAATTGGCATGAAATATCTTTTGATCAAAGAGAAAAGTGTGTTCCCTCATTTTCATACTCAATGAATTATTTCAGAATGTTAAAATGTGAGCCACATTCATCATATGTAAACCAGATAACATTGTTTTGGGATTACATTTGAAATATTGGTTTACATAAAGAATGTCCAGCTAGTATTAAACAGTTCTCTTTGCTATCATGACTGTTGATATAGTTTTCAAAATATCGTTGTTTTCACTGTAACATATTATAAAATATTTAAAAGGAAATATTTTCATTGGTTGCAACAATTTTAGAGTATAATATGTTGCAAGTGAGGTGTTTAAAAAGATGTATGAATATTTCATGTTAAATTATGTGTCTGAATATATATTGTTATATTTTATTGTCTACACCTTGCTATACATGTATACTGCAATTATTTGATAAATGTTTATTTGCTTTAAATAAATTATAAGTTATTAATGTAAATAATATCAAAAATCACTGAAATTATATCATATAAACTTGTAATTCTATATCTTAATGAAACTATCAAATAATATCTTAAAGAAACAATTGAACTATAACTTAATGAAGCTATTATTGTTGTTGTGTGCCAGCCAGGCTGGCAATATGGGGTGCGTTGCTCCACTTTTCCAACAGAACCATATTTGGTGTGGAGTCTGACTTCCTCAGTACACACATGCCATATGTACCCGTTTATAGGGTAGGCAACCATTCACACACAAAGAAAGGACAAAGACAAGAAAGAGAGAGAGAATGTACGTCCATGCTTGAGCCAGTATTCGAACCCAGGTCCCACCCATCTGTAGGCAGTTACGCTAAGCACTAGACAGGTTGGGCGGCAATGAAGCTATTAAAATATATATTATAAGAAAAGTATAATTGCTATATATTTTTTCCATTCCTCTAACATTTTAGTTTAACTGAAATTAAAATCAAGAATTACTTAAAAAAGATTTAAATTCCAAGAATATCAGGACTTCTGTGTATTTAAGTTATTAATCATACAAGGAATTCAAAAATACTTGTCGTTGAAAATTTGAAAACAGACTTTGGTTTTTACTATAAAAAAAAAACAATATATTTATAAAGCAATAATTTTTTAATGGCTTAAGCGTTTCAAGTTATATAATTTGCATATTTATTTAATTCACTATTCAAAAAAGTAAATGAGGTTTTCTATAAAAACTTATGTCCAACTCCTATTTACATACTAGCATAGTTAAAAGTTTCCTGACAATTTGAGCAATATAACAATTCATTTTTAAAGATCCCAATTTGTTCTATCAATTTTTAGTTTTAAGTAACATTTTAGATCAATTCAGTCTAAAAGGATTGTTTAATATATAATTTTTAACTCATAAAAATGACATAAACTTTGGTGTCAATAGAGTTAAATAAATTATTATTTTACCGAATAACGCAATTTTTTTGTATTCTGCATTTTAATACAATAAATGATAACCTTTATTTTATTTAAATAATGTGAGTTCTTAGGTGTTTTGTATCATGCATAAAATACATGAGTTTACGAATATATATCTAAAATAAATTTAAAAGTTAAAGTTTATTTTTTGTTAAAGTATCCAACACAGTGATGAACAATCATTGCTTTTTAAAATTTATCACTATTTTAGTAACATTAAATTTATTATTTCATAAAAATAAAAAATTAATTTTTAGCTTCGATGCCAAATTTAAAATTTTTAAAATTTCACTGAAAAATTCATTACTTTTAAGCAAAAAATTTACATTCTGTATAAAACAATTATGCAAACATTTTCAGAGATATAAGATACTTAATTATGCAATTCTATTTCATAGCATATGAAATATTTTGTAATGATTATACATTATTTAAAACTAAAAATGATGAATTAAATTTTTATATTTCTTTAGACTTTAAAAAGGTATCCATTATACATTCCCAAAAATTAAACCTTTTCCTTAACTATTTTCAAAAAAGGTATTTTATCTTAATGTATACAACATTAATAAAAAAAATTAGAATCTATTTTTATAAATTACGTTAACTCCTATTTATATTTCTCCTTCTCTTTTTATAAGATATTCATTAAACATGTCCTTTTTTACTCTAATAAATATAATTTTCTATGAAAAAAAAGATTAACATTTATCTTAAGATATATTACTAGAAGTTTTGATACTTTTATAAACTGCATTTCCGCAGTGTTGATATTGCAGAAAAAAAAACTAAGCAACTAATAAAATCACTGAAAATTAAACAAGAAAAATTTCAAGCAAACAGTTTTAAAAAGAAAAATAGAGATTACATGTCTATTACTTTTATACTGCATGTTACTGTACTTCAAGGTAATTTTGTAGAGAGAAGAGAAAACAAAGAATGTTTGCTCTGAAAATTATTCATGAGCTCTTGCATCAACATATGGAATTACTAATGCTACAGTAAACAGTAAATCTATGCAACTAAAAGTATAAAAAACAAATGGGGAAAAATAAAATAATCTTCCCTGACATGTTTTTTGATATAATATGCTCAGAATTACCTAGCGGTATTCAGCTGGGACATACACACAATTTTATTCTAAAAACTACAGACTTAATTTTAATTTAAATGAGTAAAAAAGTATTCTAAAGACAAGGAAATATGCTGTCATAATAGAAAAAGAAACATTCGCTTGCGAATAGAATATGTCTGAAGAATCTTATGATTTTTTATATAACATGTTGTTATATCTAATAGAATTTTATAATAGAATTGAAGAACCGCGGAATACAGATCTCTTAAATTAAAATTCCTTTCCATTAAATACGTCCAATTTTATTTTTAAAATGTTAATTAAGAATGTTCATTTTAGAAATCTTTATGTCTCTTATATTAATATTTCATAACATTTATACTTTTAAACTGAAAGAAAATGTTCTTTTGAAAAAAATATGTTTTAATATTTTAGCGAATACAGTGAAGTAAATTTGAATTTTATAATAAATGTGCTAAATGGCAAAATGTGGGAGCCTTGAAAAAGGTACGTAACACAATCACATTTATTATTTATTGAAGAAATACATCTATTTAATCTATATATATTCATTACTTTAAATTTAATGGTCCTTAATTTCTCTAATTTATTAAAAATTCAGAATAAAAGAGAAACATGTTATTTTAATTGTAAATGTTTTTATTTGAATACACAATCATACGAAAATGTAGAAATTTCATTAGAAATCATGATTCTAAAAATTGATCAGAGTTAAAATCATGTAAAAAAAATTTTAAATAATAATATAATAACATATTTAAGTTATATTTTAATTTTAAAGAAGTAAAATTTGTGAATTTAGATTTATTGAAAATAAAGTAAATCAAATGAGATTTGTAAGCAAAATATCTTTTAAAAAAGGATTAAATAATAAATTAAAATCTTTCAAAAAATAAAATAAGTTTAATAAACGTAGCTTAAAACATGAATTATAAATAGTTATTATAGTTAATAAAATCTCAATATTCTAACAAATAATATAATCTTTATAAAAATAGCATTTAGTTATATAATGTGAGCAATTTATTTTATACATAAAAACTCAATTTAGGCTTTTATTATATATCATAAATTTTAAAAAAAATTTGATGAGTTACTTGCAAAACAGGGCATTAATTTTCCTGACTATTCCAGAGTTTATTTCAAAAATAATAATTAAAGTTTTTAATATGTACAAAAGTTATAGTTTCATCACTTTTGTTAAAATTTATCATTTTAACATCTGCTTCAATAATTATCAACATAATTTTCTATAGTTAACATCTTTAAATTCTTTTACAAATAAAATCCATAGTTAAAATAAGAAAAAAACCTTTTTAAATTGCTATTATATGCTTACATAAGAATAACTTTCAAAATAAATGGTTTCAAAGACAAATAAACTTGGTAATGAATTTATTTGTATAATTCATATACGATAGTTTTAACTGTAACTTTAATCACAATAAATTCTAGAGCTATTAACTTTACAATGTATGCTTTAACTATCAATAGAAATTCATAAATGTGGTAGTGTTTCATCCTATGCTTGAAAATTATCTAATATGTTTTAGAAAACTTTAAATAATAATACCTATATATTCATAGCCCTTGACTTTTGCTAATACTTCTTAGAAACTCATCGAATATATTATGTTTTTAGTGTATTTTGAAATCAAAAGCGTGAGTTAAATTTGCTATAAATTCATAATTAGAGAATTACTCTCTCTGGATATCTTAAATAGTAACTATTTTGAAGCTTAATATCTCGGATATGTAAGTTTTATGATTTATTAGATATATTAGCTCTCTGTTTCATAATTTTGAAGGGAATTGTATATTCTATGTTTACATATATATCTATATTCTGAATTTGACGAATTTTATTAGAGTAAATCATAACCTTCTTAATAATCAAAAAGTTTACAATATTTATTTACTTTTTGGGACAATGTCTCTTTAATACCATCCAGTGTTTTGTATAATAATTTTAAAATTTAAATTATTCATTTTGATTCTTCATTATGTTAGCAATCTAATCCTACAAGTTGTACTTAAATTTTCAGGTATTCATATTGTTAGTTCAATTTATGCCGGAATTTTACATTTATTTTCTGTTCTCGTATTAATATGTTATATACTAGGCCTCAACTTCATGTAGATTTGTATTTAACGTTTATTTAAATGTTAACAATCACTGTTTTTAGAAATGGTTGTTGTTTAAAAATAAAAATGATTTATTGCATACTTTCGTCGAACCAGATTAATTTATCAATCAGTATCCTTCCAGTGTTCTATCCGGAGTAATAATTATTGTAATTTCTTCAATCTCTTCATTAATACATTAATAATTATTCAGCTTGCTAATTTAATCGATGGAGATTAAAATAATGAATTTGTTAGAAATATGACTTTTATAAAATGTGGCAATTGCAAAATAAAATGTTTATGCCCTAGAATATTAAAATTATAAAATCATTCACTTTTTTTAACTGGTTCAGCTATCATTACTAGGTTTATTTAGAGACGAATTGAATTAATTGATCTCTAGTTTTGTTTTCCATAGATTGAAAAATTAAAGCTTTACCTTACAAATTCATGGATAAATTACAATCTATTTTAACATTTAAGTTTCTTCTGTAAATATTTAGAAGTATTGAATAAAATGAACCATTTAGTGAAATGCTTTATATAATTTTATACAAGCCATTTTTAAGTCAGTTCTCTACATTTTGCTGATGGAGACAATATTTTTTTATAAGTAAATCATAAAATGTGCTCACTAAATGCCACTTATGTGCTACTGAAAAATATTTTTTGATAAAAAATAGCTTACTTCAAATATTTCTAATAAAACAAATTGGAATCGCATAATAAACAACCAAATGGCCTATCTAAATTGAAAGAAATTTTAATATCCAACTCCTGAGCTGTTTTTAGTTAGGCTTTATCATATTTAATGAGACGGATTCATGCGTTGAATGAAAAGGAGCCCGGATAACTCCCAAGTACCCAACCCAAAAGATATTAATTAGAAGTGCGATATATTTATGTCCTGTTATTAAGCAGTTGCTTGGATCAAACTTTTGACCTTTCACTGTGAAGAACGCTGTTTAATCACTAAGTTCTGGTTAGCCGAATAATAAATTTTAATAATATCTTTTGATTTAATGTATCATTAACTCTTCACAGTATTTAGAATTCATTCTAATATAAATAGCATTTATTTCAATATGCTATTAAGCATATCATGTGACATTCTTTCGTACATAGTTAATTTAATTACAAATATTTTTACATTTCGTAAAAGGAAAATATAAAAATATATAAAGTATATATTTTTTATTCAATTATATGCAATTAACCATGAAGTTTCGTTCAAATTATATTCACACATATAGCTGTGAAAACCATTCCTGATTTTGAATCTTAAAATTAAACAGGTTTGAATACTTACCTATCATTAAGCCCCTCGTAATTTTGAACTACAGTCAGGTAATGAAGCCGCGCCTAAAGTGGCTTCCTCCTTTCCACAGTATTTTTTTATTATAACGCTTATAATCTATTTTTAAATATCATTAATCAATTGATTATCTGTGGATAAACAGATTGATGAGAAGAAAAATTATTTATATTAGAAGTCTAATAATTGTCAAAAATTTGCTTGTTTTTTTTCCTATATAATTCTTGCACTTGTAATTTAAATCGATTAGAAATAACATCATATCATATTCAATATTACCAAGCAATATTTTTCAATGTATTTATTTTCGTTATAATTTTCCTTTATCATACATTAAGTTATAATATACCAATTCTCTAAAATTAAATCATATCAATCTTATTTACCATATTTAATCATGCATAAACAGCTCCTATTAACCAAGATACTGGACAGTCTGAGAGAAAAAATACATCCATAACAAGCATTTAAACTCTTTTCATAATAGATAATTTTTACCAAATTCAATACCCGATCCAAAGAGAATAATTCAATATTTACCCAAAATAACTTAATTCGAGTTATTTCCTCTTGTAACCGAACATAATCGAAGCTTGCATCCCCCGAAGGAGCCTTTCTTTATAAATTTCGCTTAATATTATGTGATCCGAAATTGCCCAGCCCCTGACGCTGTCCAGACGCTGAGGGAACAAATCAAATTACTGCTATCTAATAAATACGTAATTGGTTTGAAGAATGGATCGCGGTTGTGTAAATAAAAGAGAACATCTCCGGCGATATACTTTGTAGTGATTAATGAAAGCATAATCACCATCGCTATCTCGTGCCCTGCAGATCGTATTACCGC
Organism: Latrodectus geometricus; assembly: GCA_026290005.1. Taxonomy (NCBI): domain Eukaryota; kingdom Metazoa; phylum Arthropoda; class Arachnida; order Araneae; family Theridiidae; genus Latrodectus; species Latrodectus geometricus. Next base: position 142,707 of record JAPDSC010124703.1, on the reverse strand, counting down.
AGCCATTTGAAAAATGTCCCGATGCATGTTACGTTTTCTAGTTGCCTTTTGTCTCGTCAAATTGGAGTCTCTCGTCCTCTCGTCGCCTGTCTTCTCCCGTTTTATTGATGAGAGCAATAAACTTCGAAAATCCAGGGATGACTGAAGCACGGTTGCAGTTAAGAGACAACTAAATTCTACTTGATCGTTTGAAGTTAATATTACTGGTGACAATTCCAAAGCAGCAATGATTCTTTAAATAAGCATTTATGATGTGAATTATGCATAAATGCAACCAGTTAAATACTTATTTCTCTGAAATAAGTTGTCATGAAAAAATTTACAAGATTTAAATTGTGTAAAATAAAAACTTTAAGGCAATCTTCTACTTAAAATAAATGCCTAAATTCAATTCGCTAAAGTAACATTTGAGGACTACAATTACATAACAACTACGAAAACTACAAATATTAAACATGATATACTGTTTTTTAATAAAATATTGTAACTTCTTAGAATATAAATATAAAATTATCATATTAATAGTTATATCTGTAATTGATTTACAGTGATTGGAATATACATTTGTTAATTTTACGATAAGATACACTTTTGTCAATTAAAATTTTACTAAGTGCAAATACTGTAAAATATTTTAGCAGTAAAAAAAATTTAGAATAATTTTAGAAATAAGTATTTCAAAAGTAAAAATTTCAATGACTAAGTTAAAATGAATTCAATAAATTAGAATAACTTATAATACTATCAAAAGTAAGAATATATTCACAACAAATTGCAAAAACTGAATGAATAAAATATTCCCTTAATCCTTATCATTTTTATCACTAAAAACTATCGTAGACTTCGATAATTTATCACTTTGAAAATTGTCAAAATATTTAATGAAAAATAAATAATTAAATAAAAAGTGTATTGCCATTTCTGATAAAGATTAAAATTTTCATAGGAAACATTTTAAAAAGTAACAACAAATATTTATCATGGATTAAAGACTTTAAAATGCATATACAAAGCAAAATGGAAAATAGCATCACGAAAATATGTGCATAATATTAAAATTTTTCTTTCTCTTATTAAATTATGAATGCGAATTTAGAATGTATTGTTACTTGCAGAACAAACTAGATGTACATTCAAGAAAAGGAAAGAAAACTGAGAAGTAAAATTTTCTAAGGAAGATAATCTTCACTTATATTCTTCTCAAATTTTTATGTTTTTCAATTTTAATGTTATAAGCATTCATTCGAAAATATTTATGTAACCAATTTTCTTTAAACATACTTAAACTTATACTATTTCAAACTTATTTTTATTTTACATTAAGGTCAAAGATTAAAATACTAATGAATGATTTTGATGAAGCATTGGTAATTATGACCTAATGCTTCATCAGAATGAATTATAATTAAAAGCACAGATATGCAATTAATGTATTTTTTGTTTGTGTATTTTCCTAAAATATATCTTAAACAGCTTTCCAATTTTTTTTTTTTTTTTTTTTTTTTTTTTTTTTTTTTTTGCATTTCTTTGATTACACTCGGTTAATAAGTACAGTAACATATTGATAATTCATTATGAAATACTAAGAAAAGGCGTTAATATCACAGCTTATAAAATTATTATTTACATAAGAAAATATAATGCCATAGTTTCAAATAATGTTATAACGCATAAAAACCTACATATATGTCCCTTATTCTGTTTTCTAGTATAATTATTTGTATATTCAAACACTTTTTTCATTACTTCTTAAATAAAGAGCAAAAGGATTTCAAAATCCTATTGATAAGTTAAAACTGAATTCAGTAAAGAAATAATTACTAAATTCTCTATTATTGAGCTAAGTATTATATACAATTACTTTTTTCATTTTTTGGAAACTGAAACGCTCTTTCATTACCTTTCAAATGTGCCAAACTGATACTTTTCCCTTTAAGTTTGAAAAGCTAATAATATTAATTAAATATGTTTCATAAAAACTTATTTTATCTTTATAGAGCAAGTAAACTTAAATTACCTAAATTTCTTCCCAACATTTTAGGAAAATTTAATTTTTTAAATATCTAAATAAAAACCTTTTTATACAAAATGTTTTCTTCAAAATTTTTAAATTTATAAAATCTATAATTTCCATAGTTAAAATGATTGCTTAATATGAAATTATTAATTTCTTATCATGCCATTATATAATTACTACACTAATGTTACTCGTAGAGTTTTTTTATTCAAAAATTATCAGTGTTATTTCTAGTTTTTTTTAAATAATAAAGCTCTTTCAGAAATAATTAAAGAATGCAATAGCCAAAAACTATTAAAAATATTATATACTTAAAGTAGGAAAAGTATTTAAAATATTTGTGTATCAAAACAGGGAAAAAATCCTTAAGTATTTTATTAGTAAGAATTCTTTGTTTAAAACATCACATATTGTGGTATGTTAAATTAAACATCGTTCAGAAAAATTCTTGTGTTTATTTGATTACGCTTGTCTGATATAGTAAAATAACATACTTAAAATTCATTGTGTAATACTATCAAAAGCTGTAAAGATCACAGTTCATGAAATTGTTATTTATATAAGAAAATATAATCCAGTATTCATTCAAAAAATCTTAAAAATAAATAAAATCTGCATGTTATTAAGCATGAATCATAATTAAAGAAATTTTTGTTATTCAAACTTTATGATAAAATATAAAAAGATAAAATCTTTGATTTTTTAAAAACATAATAGAAATATTAACTTGTTTATTTAAATATATTTAAGAAAACATTTATTTTTCCTTGAGTACTAAATTGAAACTTGTGACATTATTCCAGAATATTGAGTAAAAAATCTTTTAAATTTTTCATATAAACAAAAATCAGGGCATGAAATATCAAATATGGATAAACATACGTTATAACATTTTAAGCACACATATTTCTGTATAGGTGGGCTTAAAATTTAAGCATTTCCAAGTAGTTCCGTAAGTATTTCCGATAGTTCAAAAAGTTTTTATGCTATTAAATCATTTAATTAGGCAAAAACATAGCACGTTTTTATTTTTCATCGAATGGCAACAATAAAAAGCATTACCTTGTTCTCAAATTTATCTATTAAAATTCTTAAGAACAGAGGACAATTCAAAAAGTTAGAAAAATTTTAGTTTAAAGTTAGAAAAATCGAATGGCAACAATAAAAAGCATTACCTTGTTCTCAAATTTATCTATTTAAATTCTTAAGAACAGAGGACAATTCAAAAAGTTAGAAAAATACTAAACATAACAAAACACAATAATTTACATTAAATTGAGGAAAATTATATTTTAGCTAATTATTTCATGGTAGCTAAAGATCGACTACTCATTTCTGTTTTTGTTGACATTCAATGACAGCTAAATGTATGTGCTGATAAAATAATTGTACTAAAGATATTATTTACAATAGGTATTTTAATACAAAAGTAACATAATAATTGATTTAGGCTATTTGAAAATGTTTGTTTATTTCCCTTAAATTACCCGAGTTTAATTAAAGCAATTGGTTAAAGCATGCCATATAAATTTTAATTAAAAAATATTATAAAAATTTCCTAAAAATATAAATTCATATTTGGTGGTTTTTATAATAAAATTTTTTGAAAATTCAGAATTCTTATACCGAATACAATCATTAACCTTTATGAATAAATATAAATATAAGCAATGTAGTACTTATTGTAGACGTTCTAAATACATAAATTCAAAATTTATGAAAAAAAAGATCAACACTTATTTACATTGAATTACATTTTGTATTATATATTCTGTAGGACGCAGAAAAATACACGTACCCCAGTACTATCAAGTATATTTCTAAGTAGTATACAAATAATTTTTTATATAAATTACATTAATGTTTTTCAAAAAGATATTATGATAATATGTGATATATTATTATTTATTTATGCATTTTTTAAACATGCTTTTAATATGACGGTTTACTTGTAAACAGTACACAGTTTTCCAAATTTAACTAAGTCTGGATTTAAAGAAAGGATCGGTTTCCTATCATAAATCATTTTTTTTCAGCAAAATAATAATCTTACGAGATTATATTCATCGCTTTTAATGATACACTTCCTTTAAAGTGTTTGTGGCTTAAGCTCGAGCATACGTATACATAATTTTGATACAATAAAAACAGTTTAGTTTAAAGCTCATTTACTCTTATAGAAGTATTTTCTTATATAAAATTTAATTTCTTGTCATATAACCTCTAGAAATATCAATGATAAACTTGAAATAATTATAACACATTTTTAAAGATATTGTGCATTTAAATGGTAGGAATTTAGTTTATTCGTGAACAATGCACAGTAATAACCGTGATAATTATAATTAAGTAATATTATGTACATAATGATAAAAATCATGATAAAATAAATGTTACACAGTAAAAGCTTATTTTACAATCATTCTCTATTTTACAAATTAGTAACTGGTTCATAAGCTGGTCCCATAGACACAATGATAATTTTAACTTCTATAAACGAGCTACAATTTTGAAAAAACTTCTTTTATGGGAATGTTTTTTGTATAAATTATTTATTTGCATTTATTTTATGTAATTTTTTTTTAAAAAAATTCTTTTTTTTATAGTTGAAAGACTTCTCTGGCGAATTTTTTTTATAGTTGAAAGTTCTCACTGGCTAATCAAAGTTCTTTTCTGTTTGTGGATAACTAATTTCACGCAGATTTTTAAATCCTTGATTTTAATAAGTGATTATTGGGAAATCTCTCCCTTCTGAATTTACTTTCGTCTTCAGTTTATGCATTACAGTATAACCAATAGCTTCAAGTATAAATATTGCGAAGTACTTTTGCAAAAAGTGACCATGGCTTTGGATCACTTAATAGAATTGATGATCTAAAAGTAATACACTTATCAGTTTATGCTTAGAAACGATATCTAAATCAAGTTGACAAGCATCGTAACTGAAGAAGACTAAGAAAATTATCTGATAATTTGAGTAAAGATGAGTTATTCATTCATTAACTTCGACAAAGAAATCCACTCTTATCAGAAATTTTACTTCAGAATATTTTGCATGTGAACTAAAATGTAAATTGTATGTGAGAGTTATCGGAAGAATAAATTGCTGAGAGTTGGAACGAAAAAGAAATTCCTTTTATAAAACAAAACAAAAAATACTTGGTGCTTCCACCATTTGCAAAGAAACAGATGAATAGCTGATAAGATTCATGTACATTTTTGGGAAAATGGACAGTAAACCACTGTGCTACAGAGAAAAAATAATGTTTCTAAAATGCAGTTTTGATATAAAAAAAGTTATTATTTTGCCTCATTTGCTTAATAAAATGTAATTAAGAATTGTTTTTAAGTTTAAATTTTATTTTACTTGTGTTTCTCATTAGTGTAGTCCATACTAAATCATTTTTGATTGCAGTTCTTTATATAAAAAAGCAATTTGGGGAAAACAATTTTAAGATCTATAACGCTTATTTTTATATTTTACAAGCTTTCGATTTTATGAACTATTTTACTGATCGCTAAGGGTTCGTAAGAGGAACACCTACTGAATTTCATTGTGTTGAATAATGAAAAGCACAAAAGAATCACAAAATTTTTCTATTCAAAATTATATAAAATTACATTATGTTCATTTTGAAAGTAACTCATTTTCAAGATAAAACTTGCATGACATTTCGTTTCATTTAATATTATATAAAAACAAGCAAAATAAACAATCTAAATTAGTTCTCATGGATATTAAGTAAGACCGAAAATTAGTTTATTTATAAATGCTCGTATTTCTAAGCAAAATGACATCGTTTCTGTTATCAGCATTTCTCCTTTATTGCTTGCTACTAGAACCTAAAAAGAAGCTGTAATTATATTAAGTTTTAAAAAGAAGCTTATCAATTTACATAAGTGTGAAATGAAATGCGTTTCACTTATAATTGCAAAAATATATATTGCAATCTAACAAAATAATTTGATACAAGCAACTAAAGTTTAATTTTTGTAACTGAGAACTAATGCCAAAAGATTTACAAAAAGTAAATTCACACTATCATTTTGATAATTTTACTTTTAAGAATTTGTTCAAATTAATATAAATGATGCAATAAAGATTTTGGCTTTATTACTTTTTATTTCATTAAGCATTTTATTTCTATTGAAGTAGCAACTCGAATTCTAAAACATGGTATAAAAAGCCATTTTATAGATAATGGTATAAAAAGTAATGGTATAAAAAGCCATTTATATCCATTGTTTATAAGCAATTTGGTTACTTAATTTGACATAAAATATTACGCTTGTAAATGTGTTTTATTTTATATATATTTTTATAATTATTGTTTTAAATAAATATATGAGGATGAAATCAAAAAACGTTAGTAAATGAACTTTTTACTGTCATTTTTTATAATTAAGAGTTTACATAATTCATTAATGACTCCCATGTATTACCTATTTTTCTTGTAACAAACTTGTTTTCATAATAATAAATTATTTCAGAGAAAATCATTAAAAATTACTTAGTTTAAATTAATATTTATTATACTTCATATAACAAAACAGTTTTATAATCATACTAGTATTAAATAATTTAAAAAATAGTTTTAATTATTTTGAGAGAAAACATTATGGAGAATTTTTCTCCATTAATTTATGGAGAAAAATCATAAATACATTTACTTTTGCACTCATGCAAAAAATACCCTTTTGAATTTAAGAAAAATATTTCATTTTAGTTTTCATTAATCTTATAAAATTATTTTACTTAAAAATTATTTTTTCATTAAACCCAAGTTTTCTTAATTGTAAATCATGTTTAATAAATATTTAACAAAATTTTGTAATGGATAATCGTGTAAAGGTAGTTTTTTCTTGTTATCTTTAAAGTGATTAGAGAAAATTTGTCATGTCTTACATATATGTAAATGCTGATTTTCATTATTGTTTGATTCCTAAAACGTTTTCAAAAAGATTCTTTCAATTTTGCGTTTATTTTACTCGTCTCTTTTTGTATTAACAGAAATTTGATATATATTATCAAATAAATTTCATCATTGATTCTTAATTATAGGTAAAGATCAATGAATTCTTCCAATAACTTGAATGATATCATTCTCTAAATAAACATTGTTTGCTCAATCTTTTTAAAATTATTTTACTTTATCAAACTTAAGTTTCAAACCATAACACTGCTTCATTCTACATATTCAAAACATTTTCTATTTAGTTTTTGTAAATTTTATGTAATACTTTTATTTTTATATACAGACTTAATACAAAAACAAATTATTTAATGAGGAAAATAAGTAGCTAAAATGCGATAGCGTTAAAGGTAAAGTTCGTCATTCATTGTCGAAAGATGATGGCTTCCATATCTGGCTCCTTCAAATATCATCTTGTGATCTTGCAGGAAGAAAATTGCAAGAAGAGAAATTATGTCCATTAAAAAGTTTTGCAAGTTATAACTATGCTCCATTGGTGTACTGTGAAAAGAACAGTTTTGGCCTGTCAAGTTACTTGACCATGTTGTAATGTTAGGATATGATTAATTGTTCTCAAGGAACCGTAGAAAATCATTCAGAAATGAACATTAATGACTTCCAAATTTAAACTTTATGTGTAAAGAACGGTTGTCTTTACATATTAAATTTAGATACCATTAGTAATACAATATTTTTACTTACATATTTACAATATTTTTACAATATTTTTAGAAATTAAACTACTTCATAATGCTTCGTAAATTTCACATCGTTAATTTTTCTTTCAAATTCGTACACTTCCTAATATTTTACTATCTATTTAACATAATACACACACACACACACACATATATATATATATATATA
>JAPDSC010124703.1:67096-113783 GCA_026290005.1 Latrodectus geometricus | reverse complement strand
ATATGTCTTAAATGTTTGTTTGATGTCTTCTAAAGACAGAGTTAGTCTTGTACAAATAAATGAATATCATTTCCTAAATTAAAATTTGAGTTTCAATTTTAATACCATTTGTAAAAAATTTGTTATTCATTAGTTAAATTGAAATCTGGTTACATAATACTAAATATGGAAATTTTTCATTAAATTTTCTTTAATTGTTTAAATTTATTGAAATTTAATGAATTACTATAACTGTTTTATCTTCTTTTCAAACAAACAGAAAGAGAATTGAAGAATGAATGAAAAATGCAATATTTCTCTTTCATTCAGAATACTTTATGATAATTAAACTGGAAACTATGAAACATTGAATAATATCAAACCATACAAACAGACATTCAACTATGTTCAGCAAAATTTTTCAAATAAAATTTTCTGAAAAAAAAAATCAAAATTAGAATCACTAAAAGAAGCTACTAGAATCCCCGCATAAAATAAATGAAAAACATTTCAAAATTAAAAAAAAGTAATAATATTAAGGTATGAAAACTTTGATTAATTATGATGTTTTCTCAACATGGAAAGAGAGTTTCATAACTTAGCCATCATGAAAAAAGGGATATGTCTTAATGTGGTAAAATTATAATAATTTGCATGAAATTCTGAAGTTTTTTAAAATACAATAAGAAATTTAAACTTATATTATAATATAAAAGTTTAATGAATAACTGAGGTAGTAATAGATATAATGAGCATTTAACATACAATTCTCTGAAATTTTCTTAAGTTAGGGCTAGAATGTCATTAACTTTCGCAAGTCGTTTCTTTCAGATAAAAAATATGTATTAAGGTTTCAGAAAAAATAGAGATTTAGGAAAATAATGCTAATTACTATTTACTTAGTTGATCAAAACGCTATGTTATGACATGAAACGTGATCGCACGTATAAATCAGTTAAAAAAATCAAATGAAGCTTGAAACTCTTAAAAAATTTCTTTAATACATGAAGTTAATAAATATGAATTCCGAAGCTATTTTTTCCATGTTCTTATGCATTCTAATCAAAAGGCAAATGCGAAAAAAAGGAAATACGTTGACAGAAGTGAACAAAAATATATATAATACATTCGCAATTTATAAGAGTATGGAGTTTTTGAAAATTTATCTTTAGTAACATTTCTGTGACTTTAAAAAATTAAAATCATGAGTAATTTCCTTTTATATTTGTGAAACTGTGATGTATTTAAGTAATATCACTAATTTCTGATTTATTTTCTACAAGCAATATCATGCCAGGTTTAATTATGTTACTGTTGAATTCTGGCTCAATGTTTCGAGAAAAATTTGATTCAGGATGTAAAATTGCTTAAAAATCTCATTTAGTTTCATATAATAGAATGCTAGATTATAATTTATTGATGTCTCACAACATTCTATACCCTAACTTTCTTTGAGAGAAATGAATGATTACAAGTGTAAACAACTTTAGAACGTCAAAAACAATTACAAGTAAGAGTAATTTATATTTTCCTTAACAGTTTATGCTATATATTCTGAACAGATTTAATTTATCACCAGAATTTATATTTTAACTTTTTACCAGTTAAGATTATTTTTAGTTGAACTATTTTAAAAAATATTTAACTAAAAATAATTAATATGTTTTGTGTTTTCAGAAAAATATTTTAAAGAACTTAATTTTCCTTTTTTTCAAACTTAGTGAACAACCAAAAATTTTCTTTTACAAAGAAATATTATTAAAATACAGAAAACAATATTTTAGCTCGATAAACCTAAAATTAGTAAAGCTGTATTAGATACCAAGCATATAAAAACTTTACAGTTGTCTATAAATTATTTACCGTGAACAAAATCACAATTTTTTTCATTTTGGTTGATTTATAGGAATTATCAAAAATATACTTAAATATAATTAACTCTTCTATTAGAATTAATAACGTTTTTATATGGTGATTATAAAATAAAAATAATATTCATTAATTCAAATAATTTTAAAATATGTATAATCAATAAGGAACGTTTGGACATAAATGTAAAATTGCATTAAATATGAAAAAAAATTAAATTAATGATTTCATTTTTTCAAACATTTTTCCTAAAGATACTATAACTTGTTCATAAATATTAAAGATATATTTTACCTTTATGATGCCATGATATTCTATCTAATAGTGTCAATATTTTAAAATCAACAAAAAAATACTTTTACTGCTAAGTCTTTCAAGATTGAAATTGAAAATATTTTATAATAAAAAATATAAAAATTATGCTTTTTAGAAGTGGAATTTTTTCAAAATTATTTCTATTTCTTTTCTATTAAATAAACAATTTTTTATTTTAAGGGAATTGAATCAAACAATGAAAAGATTTCATTATGTATTCTATAATAGCTATATTACGTAGATAAAATTCATTATTGAGTTTAATCTATATAGAGAGAAATTTTCCAATGGTTAACAGAGAGAGAACAACTATTTACCGAGGTTATTTCAAACATTTATTTCTGTTTAAAGTATATTAATATTTTATGAAATATTATTGTAAAAAACTTCAGAATTGTTCTTAGTATTGAAATTTTTAAAAAAATGTTTCACTAGTAATTATTACGAAAAAAAATTATAGCTAATGCTCGAAATTCTGGTAGACATAATAAATATCCAAATAAAAAGCTTGTATTCAAATGAATTAAAAACACTAATTATATTACTTCAAATTAATATTCTATTGCAATTTTGTTACCAACAAGAACAATTTATGAAAAAAGGTAGAAATTACATTTAAGTTTTCCCTATCCAATAACTTTGTTACATTTAATTATATTTGAAATTGAAATCCTTTTCTTTTTTAAATATAAAAATAAAAAGCTCTCTGAAACAATGGTAGGTATTGTATGCTTTAATTCATTGTGATAAATACAATTAAATGTAAATATTTTATGAAATCTACTCTAAAAAATGTCACATTATTCTATTCTCTTTCTCATAAACATCGTAAAAAAAGCAAGTTTTAGAGCAAAAGTTTCAAAAAATAAAGCCTATTCTCTTAGGAGGTGATGTATTTTTGGCATGTTTGCATTTTAAACGAAAATGAATCGTGGCACTTCAAACGCCTTTCAGGTATACTTTTAATTCATGACATTAAAGATAAAAAAAATGAAGATGCTGTCGCTTTTTGAGCAAACTATTTGATATTCCATTATTATTCAACGGCTTCAAAACTTCTCTGACACTGTTGCCAAGCCATCATAATAAATTCTGCGCTCGATAATTCTTCTGGGAAATGAAGATACTTCTGCTAGCTCGGAAGACTAAGGACCACCGAAACGGAGTATACGAAGAAAAAAAAAAATTCATACAGGCGGAAAAAAGGGGCAGAAGCACACCAACAAAAACAAAATAGAAAGGGGGGAAAAGGAAAAATATATTGAAACCGCCGAAAAAAGAAATAAGCAACATGGAGGTGTTTTATGTTTATAAATTATGTACAAACACCTCCCTTGCCAAGGTAACTCAACCCAGTACTACCTTTGAACACACGAGAATCAAGGAAATGAAACGATTTCTCTATTTTTTTGTGGTAGGGGGAGCTGTTGATGTTTCACGTGGCAAAGTAAGAGCAAACCCAATGCGTAAAATGTTATTAGTGATTTATTTATCCAGTTTTTTTTTCTCTTTGTAGGTGTAGCCTGGGTGAGTCCCTTTAATACTGCACAAATGCGCCTATTTCTCTTTCTGATGTACTTGGCACTCAGTGATAAAGTGAAGCAAGGTGCGAAACTGTTTTTCTCCCTTCGCTTCAATCAACATTCTGAGGAGCGGAAAACAATAAAGAAATCAGAAATCAGTAAATCCAGGTAATACTGAGTCTCCCACCTTTTTTTTCCGTTAATGGTTAATATCCTGATAAAAAAGCCTCAGAACAAATTAAAGAAAAATTAATAAAAAATGTTTAGAAGCTCTAATTTTTTTTATTCAGATTTTGTTATATTTCAAATAAAATATCTGTAAAATTGAATAAAAATATTGAAATGCATCTCCTTAAAAATGAAACTGGGATAAAAGCATTTTTATTTTAAATTAGTAATGACAAAAAAACGTTTTTCTAAATAAAAGCTTAAAAATAATTATTGCATTGTTTTCAGATAATTAAAATCCCTTGAGATAAGTAAGCATAATTCCGCAACCAAATTTGTTTTCATATAACAGTTGTTTATTAATAAATCAATTGGTTTTTTTCATTTTCTGCTTAATGAAAGAATTAATTTAACAGTAATATATTCAAACATGTAATAATACCACACATTTATTGATATACTCGCAATTCTCTAAAGAAATTATATTCATTTTGAAATCTCCTTTTTGAATAAATGTAATGACAAAGAAATATAAAAACCAAATTTAATGTTACATATTTTAAAAGAATAATATATTTTAACAAGATATGATCTAGCTTATGATGCACATACGCTTTCTCTAATTTAAAACTACAAGCAAATTTATGTTCGCTGCTTCAATTATCAAATCATTTTCTTTCTCTTAAGATATTTTTAAATATCAATAATGCAGGCTGAAAAAATTAAATGTAAAATTTTATATATAATACACTTAATACTCCCTTAAAATTCCCAATCTGAATGAAGACCGTGGCTAAAAGTGAAGCAAGACATGAAATACTTGCTACTGAAATAAGAAATGGATTTTATTATTTAGAACTCAATTCTGAATGTGCAAAATTTTTAAAAATATATTATTAACACCAATTACTACATATTCTCAGATTCAAAGTATTCTCAGATTCAAAAATTCCAAGAATTTAAATGGAAGTAGAACTATTATGCAGTTAAGTGCTACAAACAACAAAATGTTGATTAACAATTCATACGATCACATAGAGGTTTATAGATAAAGATGATTTTGAGCTTTTTTAAACCATATTTGCCAGTTAGTTTAAAAAATCTCTACCCGCAATGGTCCATAAAGTCCATCTATTGTTGAGCAACATGGGTTGATATCATTATATTTCAGTAGTTTTCTAACACTATTACAGAAATTATATTATTATATAATTAATGAAACGCATTAACCAATTAGCTATGGGATCAGAAATAGAATGATAAAAGAACTTCAAAAGGTACCAAAATGTTACTAGGGAGACAGTGGCAAAATTCATAAGTGAATTTCTTTAAAAAGAAACGTACAGAAATTGTATACTATTTAAAGAAGAAACTTTTTTTTATATTTGAAGTTCCCTGTATACTTAAAAACTACAATGATCTCACATCCAGTAATCACATCCTGAAAAAAGCTTGTGCAATGCAGTTATATTTGGAAATTGTACATGGAAATTCTCGAAACAGCCAGATTCCAATTTCGACAGTGCAAATTAGAATGTTGAAAATATGCTATGTTCTTGGTTGGAAGGAAGGAAATTAGTAAATGGCTCGAAGGAGAAGATATGTTTTGTATAACTATGATAAACATGTCATTTCATAAAGGTATCAAGTGTACAACTCATGAAAAAATGCTTGGGATACTTTTAAAAATAGAATTAAAAAAAAACCTTTGTTTCCAAACAACTCCATCTAATACCTTCGAACCACAAAAGAAACTCGGGATTTCATATAAACATTTAATAAAACTTCTGATAAAACCAACAGTGAAAAAGAAGATGATTCTAATGTGAAATTTATTGATTTATTGTTAAATAAATGTTTACCTGCATTAATTTTGTCCTTTAGAATAAGAATTAGGAAATGATTTATTTTAACCAGTCATTTATTTTAATCGTGCAAGAATAAGTAGGAAAACATGGAAAAAGTGCTAAAGGAAGTTTAGATATACAGTCAAAAAAGACACTCGCAATGAAAGTTTCATATCTTAAATTTTTTCTGGTAATATTGGTAACACTATGAAACTATGAGTACTAGATGTTGACAGAGTGAAACAGAGAGTGGTACGAAATTTATCAGAGATAATATTCAAAATGGAGACATTTATCTTTTAGCAACAAAACAAGGAAAATTTTCTTAATGGTATACCAGAAATCAGTTCGCGATTTGTGACGAAAAATTTATTTTGATTAAAGATTTTAAGGATTAAGAAAGACTGTGTAAGAGATCTTCGAGATTATAGTAAGTGGTCATCTTTCAGTAGGTCAATGATATCAACTATGTGTTTGCAAGGGAGAGGGAAAATTTGATAAGTGCAAATGTAAAATATCTAGAAAATTGTCTCACAAATATCATAACAATCTAATGCATATAAATAAGGAAACTTGCAAGTAAATAATGAACTTTTTTTAGAATGAAGGTTTAGTTGTTTTTTGACATGGAAATGATTCTTATAAATTTTAATAATCTAAATTGTTTTCCTTTCTCAGATCTTTTAATTAACAAAACATAAAAATTATCGATAAATGCTAATTAAAATTTATCATAAATAATGTTTTGTTTATATACATATAAAATTAACGTATTTAGTAGGAAAAATAACAAACTAGGATTTATTATCTTTCAATAATTTTTATCATTTTGTATTTTTCAATACTGCTTACGCCAGATATGTAACTTATACTTTTACATAATACATCTGTGTTTAACTACTGAAATGAACATACAAAAGGGCTACTGTTATTTAAATTTTTAAATTGAAAAATTGTTGTGAATTTTAATCTAAGTCATCATGATGTTCTTTAAATTTTTAAAATCTAAATGCTTAATATTTCTTGAAAAATTTATTTTTAATTAAAATATCGTGTGACTGCAAAATAATCAAAATTTATTACATTCCCTATTACGTGTTAGGATTACATATATTTACTGGTAAAAGTAATAAATATTCAATAATTTATCCCATTTACCAAATTTAATGGGTATTGTTTATAATCACACATTATTATATATAATCCCCGGATTTATTACTTTTACCATAACATATATTATTATTATTACTATATACATAATAATAATATATAATTAATGGTACGTGTCATATTTTGCGTCTAACATGTACTGTTAAGACAAAAATAATAGTAGCAAATATCGAAAATGTATGCCTTTCTATATTGGAAGTTTAATTACATAAATATTTCTTATACATATATAAAAAGTTTTCAGCCCTCAAATAGAGCAATAAAAGGATTAGGTATCTTTTTAACATAAAACAAGATGAATTAACTCACATTACATGTAAAATATAATTTATATCAGATGATGTTATCACTAAATATATTTTCGGTATCTTCTCGAAATATTTCCTATAAATTTTTAATATTTAAAAAATATCATATATAATAAAGTTAACAAGGTTTGTATTTTTCAAACACCTAACTCTATTTAACATATCGAATCATTACATGTTTTATAAATATTGTACAATTCAAATAATATTCGTTTGCGAGCAGTAATTATAAGGTAATTTATAATAAATACTATTTTTGATTTAGCATTGTTTTATCAGAAATTTTGGATATATTCTAACTCGGGGAATCTATATAGTTATCATAAGAACAAAATTATCAAAGTTTCAGTTGTGTTTTCTGTCATATAACCATGATGTAACCATTATCCTAATTTAAGGGCCATTTTATTAGCCATCTTGCTATCATCCGAAACCTAATATATATTAATATGCAACTTGTTACGCGATATTCCGGCGTCATTCATTCCAAACGTGCTCTTCTGCTGGACGATATAACTTCGCAGAAGTACACACCATTCCGAGCGAGAGTGTGTCCTCAATCAATGGCGAGTGTTTACAAGAGCCTCGAATAATTTCAAGAACACTCGCGGGCTCTGCCTGCTCGTAACTCTACACCACAATGGGGGGGATGTTTGTATATAGTTTATAAATGCCTTAATCTAGCTACAACTGACAATCGGATCCCTATATAGAGGTGGAATTTACGGTTTAACTATAATTACTCCCCATCCACCTCATTTTACTCTGCCCCTCTTCGTACTCCCACAACTCGTTGTGTCAATTTCAATGATTTTCACCAAATCACTGCTGTTCTACTTCGGGGGGAGGACGTTTCATTTTGTAAGATAGAGATTGTCTATCTCTCAAGAGTTTCAAATTCTTCCATTTGTTAAAACCGATACATTCGTTAGATGTGATTGTTTGTTAAACATATATTTACGAGAAGATGATGAAGAATGTCGATCATTTATATTTAGAATTAAGTTGCAGTTAAAGATACTTTTGTAATATGTTTCTATAATTCTATATCATGGAGAAGCCTGGTGAGACACTTTTGTATTTGGTATCTAACAGACCAAATACCTTCCTAAACACAGACCTATGCGCTAAGAGCACCTATGTGAATACATACATAGGGTTCTTTATGGAACGTAGAGTATAGAGTTGAGTGACAGCCAGCTCAACTGTCAACGACGTCAAAGAACTATGTTTAAAAATTACGAAGCGACTGGCTGTTGTTAAAGGCTTCTGTACGTTGAAATGAAATAGGAGGCAGAAGCGTATCACAATAACATAAAATATACTCTCAATTATTTTTTCTAAAATATCTTCCAAAGTAAATTCTGATAAATGAAAAGGTTGTTATAATTATAAAATTTACTGAAAACATCTATATTTACTTATCGTAATTAGTTTATTAACTTTCTTTTGAATTACATTAGATTAAGAAACAGTTTAGAAAAGTAATTATTTTAAAATGCCTATTAGTAAAATATTTCTTGAAAAAGTACAAAATTCAAGATTTAAACTATAACTTAAATTATTTGGCTTATATTAGCTTACAAATTTACAAATAAAGAAAAATGTAGCCTTATTATTTTTTGCCCTAACAAAAATAATCCTCTGGTTTGATAATAAAATTTTTACTTCGACCAAATAAAAAAATTATCATTTATTACAACTTAGTACGTATATTTCAGTGAAATTTAAAACAAAAAGTCCAATTTATTGTTCGAAAATTAATATTAAACGATTTAGATTCAATTAAGGTATTCAATATAAAAGGAGTTCCTGAAAAATTATCTTAACTTAACACAATTTATAATCATGTATTTAAAAAATATTGGAAAAAATGTCGTTAAAAATATGTATGCATATGAAAGTATGCATACATATTTTTAATACAGATAATTTCTCAATGCTCATTTTATAAATTTATTCAATTATTTATTAATTACACCTAAAATAAAGGTAATTATTAATTGGAATTGAATTTTATTTAATTTAAATTTATAACTAATAAAATTAACTATTTATTACCTTTAAATTAGTTTTAAATTATTGTCTAATAATGAAGTATTTTCTAGATTACGGGCTAGATACACCCTAAGAGTAAGATGTGAATTGGTTGGAATCAAATGAAATTAATATGGCCATAACATAACTAAAGCCAATGTAATTAAATAAAACACGAAAGTGAAATTATGCTTTTAAATTAAGATATAATTATATGGGGAAGGGCTCTTCAGTAATTAAAAGCAGATGAAAAATTAAATTTTAAGTAACTAAATGATAGTTGTTTCTTATCCCCGAATTACAGTAAAATAAGAATAAAATATTTTCACAAAAGTGAATTTTATTTTTTCATAAATAAGAAATTTAATGAAAAGTTACTTAAAAGAATTACTGTACAGAAAAATATAACATAAAGAGTTGTAAAATACGTTAAAAGAAAACCTGAGATAAAAATATGCACGTGCTGGAAACTAAACCACTTGTATTCTTAAGAAGTTTTACGAAATATTTCTAACATTTCAAGCAGCCGTAAAGGCAAAGAAATTCTCATAATATTGAAAATCGAAGCGCATTGAGAAAATACCCTTTTGCGTAAAGTTACGTCAATGCTAAGAAGTTGGCGAGGGAGTTGAAAAGTCAAAAACGCAGCGATCCTGCTGCCTTCGCCCCAATGATTACATAACTTTTAAAATACATTTTAAATACACTGAAGGGAAAGCTTCGGAAAACCTGCTGAGGAAATGTGTTTTTCTTTATGCACATGTCATCAAAAAGGACGTTTTAAATAAAAATAAAGTAAGTATTGTAATTGATAACGCATGTTTCTTTTCATGTGATGAATGGTGTTTTAACAATTACTTGACACTTTACGAAATAAGTCGAAATTTATTTTACTGTGTTATCGGATATAAGTAATTAAAGCCTTATACAACATAATAAATTACGAAGTTTTGTAGGTCCTTTTAAATATAGAATAAAAAATATATGTCTTTTTAAATATAGAATATAAAATACTTTTAAACAGATTTTAGCTTGGGTATGCGGTAGTTTTACAGAGAATTCATAGTATTTAATACATAGAATTATTTAGAATTTTAAATTTCATTCAATTATTTCTTAGCTTGCTTGAAACTCTTGTTTACTTGTGTGTCAATATTAAAATTCCATATTTAATAAATTTTAGTAATTACATTATCTTTAGCATTACAATTAATAAATATCTGTACAAAACGAAATATATAAATATATATATATATATATATATATATATATATATATGCTTATTTTTTATGTATCATTTACTTACAATTTTTCATCTAATATTAGAGTGTCATGGCATAAATTGTTTTATCTTATTCACAGAACCGTCCAACTTGTGCAATCACGGTCAACGCTCCTTGATGAAGCTGATGGTTCATGTACTTGTTTTCATTTGAAAATATTTAATTGTTTATTACATACAGTTTAAATATTTATATAAATAAAAAATAATTTATATAAATACTGTTTTTTATTTATATGCTATAAAAAGAAGTTAATATTTGATACGTCAATCAATTATCACTAAGAACAAAAATGTTAATAATATTTATTATTAAGACATTATAGTGATAAAAAATTATGTATTATCTAAATTGAAATGACGTTTTCATAAATCATATAAAGATAATTTATGTAATGTTTATTTGGACTACGTGAAGTGAAATTAAATATTAAGTAACTGGAAAATATTTTCTGTCAACAATATTTGTTTAAAATATTTTTTGAGAATAATTCGATTAAAGTTATTTAAACAGAAAAAAAACAGAGGCTAAGTCTTATAGTAAATCAGTTGGTTCTTTTTGTAGTGATGCAGATTCCTTTTCGATTTAATTCCTTTACATTATATCATCTTTTTTTGTGTAGCAGCATACGAACTTCAAAATTGATCATTGATTTAATGGTGTGTAACTTAGCACAGAATTTTATTATACACTACTGGCCATTAAAATTGCTACACCAAGAAGGCGACATGCTACAGACGTGAAATTTATAGGAAAGGAAGAAGGTGCTGTGATATGCAAATGATTAGCTTTTCAGCGCATTCAGACAAAGCAGGTGTCAGTAATCTTGTAATTTTAAAGCGTGGTAGAATAATGCAGTCAGCACCTGAAGTTTCACAATGTTTTCTATACTACACTGATGAAGCTTTTCCAATATTTAACCAGAATATTATCCGTTTCTCCGATTAGGTCAAGAAAAACCAAACGAAAGTGATATTTCAATGAATCCATCAACAGAAATTGCAATCTCGAGAAAAAGTAGCTCATAAATACTATATTACTTGACAGTATAAGGTAATATTGGTATTCATATTCAAGAAATTTTTATATTCATTTCCCAAGATCATTTACAATAAAAAAATTTTAATTCTTGTAAAACTGAATGAACGTTTATTAAATTAATAATTGGTTTTTTATTTTACCCATAATAAAAATTACCTTTTATCATTGAATTCCAGAGGGACAATGCAAATTACTAAATGATTCCTAATATCATTTATATGGAACAAGCAAACATTTGAAAAATATTAAAACTTCTCTAAATCCAAAGTCATTGATCATAAATATTTTATTCTCGTATATAAAATAAAAGAAATTGAACTGAAACATATAAAATCAGTAAAGTAAGGGTACTTTTAAACTCATTTTACTTAGCAAAAGATGAGTCATTTGGCAATTTTCGATTATATTTATATGTTGTCTTTGTCCACCTATATTTATTTTACTGGTGTATCAATCTAGAAGAAAGAAGTAAATAAAACATGTAACATTTTGTATGAGGTGTTTGAAATGAAAAAAATAAAAGAGCGGTAACTAACTAAAAATTAGCTTAACTAGAATTTCTATAATTGTATTTGCCTATAAATTACTTTTACATTTTATCGTGGAAGCGAATCTATTGGACAGGGATGAACAGGGATGAATTAATTCTTTACTATCAGCTAACTCCATACAAACATATATATCCAAAGTAATTCATATAAAAAGAAAAAGGGTAGTTTTAAAATTTTATAGAAGACTTTGCTTATAAAAACAAAGAAGTTTCCATATTCTAAAGTGCCAATCTGATTCTTCCTTTCACAGCCATTCATTCTATTTGCAAACATCAAAATATAGATCGGATGGGCTAGCGTCATCTATCGTAGTTAAATAAAACTATTTGCATCGAAGATCCATAAATTCAAAAACTTGTCTTAAATGGAATTTACAGTCATGTCTAGATCATTAAATATTATCTCAACTGATTTCTTAAATGCACATTATCTTGATGGCCTCTGATGAATGTTTTTTATGGTATTTCTTTTCACAGTTATCTTCATCTTAGTAAGCTTACATTTTGTTCAACTAGTAAATACGGACGATCAAGCGAGTTTGTACGATCTACTATACTTAAGAGATTCTTACGAAAATGCAAATGTTCCGTTTAATTTAATTTTATCATTTCGATGAAGTCATAAAATATTGAATCCATATATTTATATTGCACATTAAGTGTTGGTTCTTATAAAAAAAGTTCACTAATCTAATTTCATGAGTAATTTTGCAAAATGCATACAAAACTGTCAAAAAATATCAAAATTATTTATGGAATACAAGCTCATATATCAGTCAACTAAATAGAAAACTGCAGAAACAAAATAGCATTAATTTTGCTGTATTATACTATATATACACTCTATAATTTCACATCATAAAAATCATTGATTATCGAGAAAATTTTAAAATAAATCTTCATCAGAAAGCAAGATTAATTTTTGCATACCAACAATGATATTCCCTATATCAGAAAAACGACATGCAAGATTTTGTATAGAAGTACTGTATATAATGTAGAAATCTAATTCTTTTGAAGAGGACTTGATTGATTTTAACGCATAGAGAATAAAAAACCTTGGAAAAAAGTAGAGTATAGAAATATACATCTAGTAAAGTATAGACATTTCAAAATCTAAATCTCGCTGAAAAACTGAATTAAAAAAAGAAATCAAAGATTTTTAAAAATATTTTAAATACATGAATTCAATATTATATGTTTTATTTGTTATACAACTGTTTGTAGACTCTAAAAAAATTACATGAGACCATACTATCAATTGATTGATTAATTTTACGGAACTACTTATTTTCTAATAAGACTTGAAATATATTTGTAGATGGGCTTTCTCTTTCTTATTCAATTTTAAAATTGACACTTAAAAGTGATAAAAGTTTCAATTTTTTAAATCTCGAATTAAATTGTCTTTATCACTAATCTGTAATTATAATAAATAATAATTCATTGCAATTAAAATCATAAAGTGTTTTTTAGCAATTGAAAAAAACGATGCTTTGTATCGAAATTTCATTTTATGTTCAACATTTTTACAATATAGAGATGCTTATATTAAGGAAATGTAATACATACAAAATTTTTTATCTCTTCCCCTTTTCCTTTTAATATATTTTTTCGGCAGTATATGAAATTTAAAAATTTCATTTTTACAAATTGCAACATTTTTTTGTCCATTAGGAAATTTGAACCTTAACGCACATTTCAAATTATTGGATTTTAAATATAAATTACAAGATATAAATTAAATTAAATAAATTTAATCTGCTTTATATTCACTTCCCAGATTAATGGCAGTAAGCAATGAAAATGATATTTATATGTTGCTATTAACAGGATGGAATCAAATTTTATAATTATATTCTTAATAAGGATATAAAAGTATTTATTCTCATTTATCTCATTTTTCTTCTAAATGCTTCAATTCAATTATTTGAAATATATTTCCAACCTTTCCTTCATTTGCTTAAAGCTTTTAATAATGAAATTATTAATATTTTTCAAAAATTTTGCTTTTTTTAAATAAGAAAAAGAATATTAGTAGGATGCTGTTTAATATATATTGAAATTTAATTTAAAAAATTTAACTAAATTAAACTTAAGAAAATAGTTACACTAATAATTCTCATCCAAAGGTATTTTTTGTTATAAATTAATAGCCATTACATCTTTGCAAATTTACACAATACTATGTTACTACCGATTTTTACATGAGCTCATGATTTATTGAAACGAAACTAAAACATAACAAAGGAAAACTGGTAAATTTATAAATTACACAAATTAATATTTTCATGTAATACTACTAATGTTTATATATGCATAATAAGTAAGCTACTTCTCTCCGGTTTAAAGGGTTTAAAAAATTAGTATCTGAGAAAAATACTGATGAAATATGAATTCAAATCAGTGAGTTGACTAGGCAAAAATTTCTAAAATAATTGCTTCTTTAATGAAAAGTTAAAAAAAACTCTTAAAATATTAATGATAAATTAAATTAAGATATACAATGTTTCATTTCATTGCGCATAATACTCTTATGAGGCTTATCGGGGAAATAAATAATTAAACGCATTGTTAAATCAGTTGTAAATGCTTAAAAAGTGAGACTTAATTTAAAACATCAAGTGCTATCTTCGAAAACAGCATTAAATATCTTTTGCTGAAATAGATACTAATTCAAATTGCAACATTTTTCATCTTAAAAGCAAATTTTGCTATTCTAAGCAATTATCTCTTAAGCAAATATTGCAAGATATTTTCTTCTCCCCCCCCCCCTCAATGAAAAAGATTTTTTCAACCAATTATCACCTTCTATTTTGGTTCTTGAAGATTTCAATTAGAATATCAAAAGGCTCAAAATTCGAATTCTCAGCACTTTATTTTTAAGCACTTAAAGTTGGGGTGAAAGTGAAGAAGTGGAGGGAAGAAGAAAACAATAATTAGGGCGGAAAATCCGGAAAGGGAGGCTCATGTTCTCCAAGCAAATTGCTGAGAACCCTTCTTAAATAATGGGAGAAAAAAATGAATACGTTAATTATCGTAATTAAACCACTTTTAATGGGCAAACGTTTTCAGATTTGTTCCAAAGGCATCCTCAGCTGCAGGCTTGGGGCAGGATTTGGAGCCGTCATGAAGAACTTATAATGAACACATTGCTTCTGCAAACCATCTTTTTAAAGAGATGTGAGATTTTTATTTACTTAGTGCATTTTTGTGGGAATAATCTGTAGCCTGAAGATGGATGATGAAGCCCTTGATGTATTCAATAAGTATATCTTGACTTGATCGTTAATATAATGGTTTTTGAATGTTAGATTTTGTGATATCCAATTACATGAGACATTGATAAATGGCGATTTCTCTGGCATTTTCACAACTGCAGAATGATTTTCCAATTTAATACACATAAACTGTTTATTAAGATAATTTGTATAATTTCTTAATTTTTCTGTTACTTTTAAACTTTTCAGATAAGGAACAAAGAATCGTTAAAACTAAAATATTTTAAAAGTATTTTTATAGTTTTTTAGTTTTCGATATACAAATGCATGAAAAAAATAAATAATAACTACAACTTTTATTTATTTTATGCTATATATAACTGCATCAAAAAAATAAATAAATAACGGGAAAAGATAATTTTATTTTTCAACACCAAGTATTTGTTATAATATGTCAATGGTTTTTATGTGCGTTGAATCCCATAAGAAATAGAGTGATACATAAAGATAAAATTTACACACATAAATTCTTGTTAATATTTAAGTGGGATGTTAAAAGTACGAGAAACAACTTTTACAGTAAATGCTTTTTGGTTTTAAGAAGCTGAAACTGTAGAACCATCAAGAATCATTGTGACTAGTCCCAAACATATTTTACTCCCCTTCAAGACTAAATACTGAGTCCTACACCCAAAATTGATTAACTGGTTTAAAAATAAATTTTGATTTACCTTCTACTTTATTGTTTCATTCATCTAAGAGTTCGTCATTTTTTATAGAGACATTTTTATCTTAAATGTACTTAAATGTAACATTATACTTATAGTTAAATCATTATTTAACAAAAAATTTCAAAAAATAAATATATTAACAAAAATCTTTTTTTACTTAAAATTTATTTTTGATCTGTTAAAGAAAATCTTGAATTTTATATCATTTTTTGACTTGGAGTTTAAAACTTTTTATAATGCTGCCCAATAAGGAAAATTGTTTCTAAATCTTTTTACTATCTCTTTACTTCTTAAAATATAAAACATCAAAATTACACTAAAATATTTTTTTTTACTATATATGTGTATATAAGAAGAATCCTCTTTCAGTTTTTTTTTTATATATTTTGATTAAAGATTTTATGTGTAAATGAATACTTCTAAATGGAAAGTACCTTACTCTTAAGTCATTCAAGACCATTTTAAAGTGATTCATCAAAATATCAATAAGCTTCTTTTTAATATAATAGCACAGAAGCTATTTTCATATCCTTTAATATCGCTATTTTTCATAGAACAATTTGTATTTCACTAATTTTATTTTACATAATAGCTTAAACAAGCTTTGAATTTTAGAAAATTTGTATTTCAAAATTGCAAAACAAGCAAAATTATAATCCATTTCTTATGCAATTCATACCAATGATGATAACACATGCATTATTTTATAAAACAGTTAAATACATTGCCTATTTATTACTAAGCACATTTATTCTTTAAATATATAAACTCATGTACTTAAATTTTAATTTAAATTTTGAATTGTACACCTTACATCATAACAGAGGATAAATTATAGGGCAATTTATATTATGAGGTACGCAGTGGATGTAACATATATATCCTAAAAGTGAGTTGTTGTAATTTAGAAGATGAAACAAAACATAAAAACTCCACGGACTTGGATTTTCATACCCTGAAGGAAATTATTAAAAATAACGAGTGGAATGTCAGTAAGATAATGTGCATCTGATTTCCCTTCTTTTATTACCTAAAACTCAACCAAGCTTAATAGACTTAAACTCTTAAAAATATCACAGTGAATCCAAACTAAGCGAAATTAAAAAACTTTTTCTCAATTAAATGCCTAAAATATTTTATTTAAGATTTCAAACAAATTAGATCAATCTGAAACTCATTAAGTATTGAAATATATATATATATATATATATAATTTCCCTTCATAAATATGATATTTAATAGAGTCATGAACTTGACTAAACAATTAAACTATAGTCAAAACTATGACTCTAGTATATACTAAAATTCTTTTTCTTTTGATTTTTATATTAAAGCAAATAAACTTATTTCAGGAAGAACTTCTCAAACTATAAAAATCAAAATCATACTCCTTTAAAAGCCTTAGATTCAAATCTAAATAAACTCCACGTATCCATTTATCAAATGCAATTATACTTTAACGTGTTCTAAAAGCGAAGCTTTGATTTTTTTAGAGCAAAAATGGGCTTAAATTTTAACACTTCCCTTTAAGAATTCAAAATAAGCAAAAACGTTTTCCCGCCCTTGATACTTTTAATAAACTCTCTTGATGCAAATAATAAAAAACACATTTTAAAGGAAATGTTCATTAAAATTGGATCCAGAGGCTTTGATATCTTCAAGATATTTGCTCGAGAATTTAACGATTCCGAATCTAGCAACAAGAATATTCGAACATTCGTCGGAATAAAAATGTAAATGACCACTTACGAAGAACATTAAAAATTTTTGCACATTTTCTTTCCGATTTCAAGTGTAAAACAGAAATCGAATGGTACATTAAATAAATAAAGTTGATATTTTTTCTGCTTTGGCTTTTCAGTAAAGTGAGAAGGAATTTTCTATTAAGTATAAAGAAAGTTATAATAGAAATTAAATTTGTTGATATGGGCATCAAAATCGTCTGTGTGAAATGAAGGAAATTTGCAAGTACCGTTTTCAAAATTAAATGGTTATCAAGTATGCCCTCTCTTGAGGAAAGTTTTGAGACTTTTGTTCTTGAATATATTTACAGATACAATGACACAAAATCATTTGTGTTCATATCAATTTCGGTTGGCCCCTAGAATTCAATTACATTTACATAATTAACATAATTGTGTGTTTCCTGCGCAGGTTGTGTACCAAAATGTATGGCTTTCCTGAAACAAAATAAACTCAACTCAGTTGCAATTGTTTGAAAATTCTCAAATTTTGTGACAAAGATATTATGTTTGAAGGAAAGTTTGAACTCCAGAAATTAATTTAGTCAAAGTAAATTCAATTGTTAAAAGTTACTATTTAATACACTTGAGTTTTGGTTGATTTACTAAAGAAAAATTAAAAATATGACACAAAATTTCTAATCTTTTACAATATAATTTAAAAGTAAATTGATAAAATTATGTGAGCCTTATGATATTTGATAAAATTATGTGAGCCTCATGATATTTTTTCTCACACATTTAATTTACAAAGACTAGTACATTTAAATTATGTAGTAGAGAGATGTATAGTATACAGAATTGAATGTATTAAAAATTTTATTTTATTCTTTATTTATTTTATTCGTAGTTGAAATTTATCAACAAATATTTATTTTATTCGTAATTGCAATTTATCTACAACAAATTTAATTTATTTACCTTTATATATGTTTACTTGGTAGATAAATGAGTGTTTAACACCTATTTTAATTGCTTATGAATATTTTGAATGAATAAATGTGCTAGATTATGTGTATGTATTGTACATTAAATTAATATTTATGTTTATAAAAATGTGTATAATATATTGCTTAAACTAATATAAACCAAAATTACAATATGATATAGATTATAAATGCTTAATGGCACTTTATCTAAGATGACAGTTTATCAAATTAATCTAAGAATAAGTGAAAATTTAAACAATTGATCAAGAATGATAATTAATTAAGTAAAAAGAGAAAATTTATATACATACAAACATATATATATGTATTAAACTATTAGCATATAAATATCAAACTAGATAGCACCCCTCATAAAGGTATTCAAACACAATAAGTAACATAAATGATTGCTTTTTCAAACAATAGCAGTTTTTACTAAAATATTGAAATTCTTAATTGTCAGTATAAAAATCAAATTTTTGCTCATAAAGTTATTTATGTTAATTTATACAGTTTTTGATGCGAAAAAAATAAAATACACAATAAGATTAGTTTTAATAAAATACTATTGAAATGAAATACATAAATTTGTGTGAACGTGTTTCAATTGCACGTTTAAATTTTTTTACTTACTAAATAAACACACAAATGCAAAGCAAAGCATCTAATTAATATAATTTTAGAAAATTATAAAAACGTTTGGTATGAACTAACATATAACAATGGTATATTAAAATAAAAATGTTAAAATATGATTTCATCTGATATATCTTAAAAAAAATTTAAATCATTTTTGGTTGTAATAAGTCATTTTGTCTTTCAAAGAATCAAATAAAGGCTAAGCACACAAATATTCGTCTCCATTATGTTTTTATTTTTCTATATTGAATTTTATTGTATTTGTTATAGATGCTTCATGTTTTATTAAATCATTGTATGTCAGATGTAATTTTGTTATTAATAACATACTTTTCTCTATATCATCTTAAATGCAACACTAATGTTTTTCCATTCATTTACTTTCTACTTCTGTGTTTTTTTCCCCTTACAAAGCAATAGTAAGTATTTCATTTGAAATGAAAATGTGACTTAAATATTGTAATTTTAACTAAACAACTTAAAATTATTTAACTAGATAAAAATACATTGATTAGTTTGTAAACTAATAATGATATCAATAAATTTTTGACTTAGAGAGAGGAGTGTTAGCTTTTTTAAGGATGTGGAAATAAAATTAATTGTTATGCACATTTCAACAATATACATTAATTATTTTATGATATCAATCAACTTGTATAATTTTTTTCTTAAATGATACCCTTATTGTATCACGACAACTAAAACCAAATGTTATTGAATAACTCCACTAATTAATAAGTTTATTAAGTTAGAAAAACAAATCGAAAGCTTTTCCAGAAGCATCTAAATTCGCCAATATCTTGTTATCTATGAATGAATATAATCTAAAACTCCATTAAATAATGGCACAATTCAATCAAAAAAGTAGATCGAATGAATTTTTTAGACCTAATTATAAATTGGTTAATATTTTATTACCGTTAATTAAAAAGAATCACAGAAATTTAACATGTCTATATTTTAGCTTCACGGAAACTATGTAATTCTTTTATTATTTTCATTGTAAAAACAATTGAACGATTGAAATTATTAATGAAAACTCATTAATATGTTCAGGTAAATATATAAAAAAATTAAACTTAATAAAAGATTTTAACGTGATTTAAAAGATAAAATCTTTTATTAAAAAAATAATGAAATTTAAACTTTATTTGTTTCAAGATTTCTTTCGTTTTTATTTTTTTTTTCATTACAAAGTGTTTTCTTTCATTTTTAAATAATAGACAAAATTTCTGCTGTCCAATCAAAATGCTTTATTTTTCCTATTTTTAAATTTTCTTAAATATTCTTTAAATAGCACGATATTTAGCTGTTTTACTTCATAATTGTTAAATTCAGTTTGGAAAACTGGATGAAGATTAGATGTATACTCAAATTGTCACTAAATATTTGAACAGAATTGTCATCAAATAATTTTGGTGCTCAAATTTTACTGTGACATCAATAATTCATTGACGAATATAGTATGATAAGAAGCAGCTTATCTATACATTTATTTTTTGACCAAATTTTTTATAAATATGTATTTATAATGATATTTTTTGTATAAAATGGCACAATTTTTTTTTATTTTAAGTAATCAGTTTTGAAATTTTCATCACAAATAAAGATTTTGAATCGATATTAAGCAGAATTGGTCAAAAAACTAATTTTTTTAGGCTTCTTTATAGCATGATTTATGAAAATGAAATTATATGAAGCAAAATTTTCAGATAAATTATGATTCTGGTTGAATTACTTTTTTCAAGGAAATTCTTTTACATTTAGTTAATTGCCATATAATAATCTACAATCTTCTCTTAATCCAAGAGAAAAATTTTCATGAAATCGAAGAAAGTAATCCACACTTCCACTATCAAGGAAAATCAAATTTAATTATAAAAACGTATCCATGTGAAAATAAAAAACTGCAAAAGCATAGCAATCTGAATATAAAACATAATTTAAAAAAAAAAAACATTATTATGCATTTGTGAGCATAATTCTTTGAAAGTATCTCAGAATATTTTATCTGTATCAACAGAATTCGCTCTATACCAATAGAATAAAAAACTATAACAAAAAATTTAAACTATAAAACATAAATAAAAAATAGAATGTAAAAGTTATAAAAAGTATATAGGTTTGAGTGCATAATTCTCTGATCGTACAATACAATATTTTATTTGCATTAATAAAAATTTAGATATTTTCATTGTTTTAAAGTCAAAATTATCTTTCAAAATTTATCATTATTAGGTTGAAAGCTAGCGCAGCAGAATGCGATACTTTGTATACTGTATAATAGAGTTTTCCATTTTTTCTGCCAAAATTTCCTTCCTTCCATATAAGGAATTTTTAATCTGCTTTGGGAAAATTTCATTAATTTCAAAACATTGAGCTTCATGTTCATTGTTTTCATCCATTTAAAAGTTTCTTATAGGCTTGTGTTTAAAGGAAATAAACAATATTTGACAATATACCATCTAACTTATTTCCTAAGATGTACACATAAGAAATTTTAAAAGACGTCGAATATTGGTGAGGAAAAATCTTCCTTTCCTGTCCGGAAGGTAGTGTATTCGGTATTTGATTGAGCTAAGAGTTTATGAAAGCACGTATATTCATTAAAAGTTTTATAGAATATATTATCCCTCCACTAATGTGAGGTGGGGAGGAAAGTATCAGCTCAGGGATCAAAATCGTTTCTTAACACTAGCTCAAAATTATTAAGTTTTTGTCAATGTTTAGTAATTTCGATCAACAAAATGAGACTTCAGGAAACGTATAGCAATTGTTTAATTTAACCTTATCTAAAACTTTCAATTACTGCATTCTATTAGCAATAATTTTCTTTTGCTTAAGAAAACTATATTAATATGCTAGATTTCCGAAGAAACATGATCCAAATGTTTTTAAAAATGAAAATATCTTTCCAATAAAATGTATATTATTTTAATAACCAAAATTTTGATTTATTAATAAACATAAAAAATATTTGTCATTTTCAAATCATCAAAAATCCTTACGCATTATTTTAATCCACTATCATTATTTATGTGTTATCAATATTTAATTAACACTGATAGCACAAATTGTAATTTTATTTTTAAAACTTAAAAAATAGAATACACTCTTTCACATTGTGAGTTTGATCTTGATCAAGGATTTATCACGCTTAAAATGGCAGTGTAGAAGAAATATTATAAATAATTCAAGTATAAACATTCTGAAGGAGGAAATATTTTTTATTAGATTTGTTGTTAATTATTTATTTTATTTAGTTCTTATTATGAAATTATTTGATCATATTTTGAGGTATTTTAATTAACATAACAAAGGGGACTCTAATGTTTATGATTTATGTGTGGTGAGGAATAGAGATCGAAAATATTGGTCTGGTTCTTATGAGGACTTTTGAGAAAGAAAACATATCCTTACATCGTATCAGAACACAAACAAAACCTAACTTCATTTAGGAAAAGCCACAGGAGAGAAAAGAATAGAAAGAAAATAGGTAGGCAGGGAGCCAATGAGAAATCGCCACGTGACATCTATCGAAATGAAGTGCGACAGACCACGTGATGTGCCGCAGTGGGCCATTAAGTGCACTTTCTCCTCTTAAGTTTCTGCCGGCTGCAAGATCGGAATTAAGACCCCCTACTAAATGGGCCACATTCATCTCCAATTCTAAGATGGATACTTCCCAAAGTGAAAGTCCTCCCTCTTCACATATTCCCTGAATTTAAGTACCAGACACCGGGTAGGATTGAATTCCAGAATTGATCCAGTACCAGCCGACGGTACACATTCATCTATTGAATTGGAAAACTC
Source organism: Latrodectus geometricus (assembly GCA_026290005.1). Lineage (NCBI taxonomy): Eukaryota > Metazoa > Arthropoda > Arachnida > Araneae > Theridiidae > Latrodectus > Latrodectus geometricus. The sequence goes on along the minus strand of JAPDSC010124703.1, from coordinate 90,618 downwards.
CCGTTGAAAAATGTTGGCCTCACCTCACTTTCGAAGTTAAGTCAGTTAAGTAATTTTATTTCTACAATTGGCTCTCTTTGGCGGAATTGAACTTCGCATATAACCCAACGAGAAAGACCTCGGAGCTAAGGACGCTCGGTTAACTTATCAAAAGAGTAAATAAATTGCCCTCTTAAGCGTCCTTTAGGCAACTTATTCAGGAGGCTGAGTCATTCTAATTCCACCTGCCGCAGAATATAACTTATTCTGGAATTCAATCTTTCTGCTATAATTGGATTAAAATCCTTACCTTCTTCTAGTCACGTGAATTTTACTAAATGACTATTTGCGAAAATATTAGAAAATTTTCCTTTTTATTTCCAAAAGAAAAATTTAGCAAAATGTTTTAAATAATCAAAAAACCATAATATTTTCATTTTTATTAATATTTTTATAGATTTTTGAAATTTCTAAATTGTATATAATTTGATGTTTTAAATTAAAGAAGGCTTTCTCTTTTTAAAATTTGTTGCACCGTATTTGTCAGTAAATAATAAAATATTCAGATAGCTTTCTTCTTATATTTGTTTTACAAGAAGTCAATAATTCAACTTTGTTCATTATAATTGAAGCTAAGAGCCTCTTCTTTCCAAGCCTCTTATGGTAGCTTGACAATTATAAATCTCTTTTGTAAGTACCATTAGGATTATATCAGGAACGGTTATAAAAATTTAATGTCAAAAATGATGAAAAAAAGTTTTATTTAAAAATAAATGTGGCATATAATTTCTACATGTGACATATAAGACATATATGACATGTGACATATAAGTTCTAAAATATTGGGTAAATTCTTAACCAAAAAAAGCGTTTTTAAAAAATAACAAATTTTTACATTTTAAGCAAATGTCGAACGTTTTTTATAAATTGGAAAATTTAGGTTTTTAGAACTTTATAATAATTGTTCTTAAATTATATGAAATGGCTTATAGAAAATGCAACATTTAAAATTTACTGATGAAAAGCAATTGAAGCAACTCTGTAAAAAAAAACACAGACAAAAGAATCTCCTCTTCCTTTAAAAAAATCTTTAAAAAAAAACATTATTAGTAGTAATTTTTGAAATACAGTTAGTCAAGCAGTATTTAAAAATCCTTTTCAAATATTTGTATTTATTTTAAAACAAGCAAAAACGAATCTTTTTAGATTTTTAAAAGGTTTCTAATAAAAGTTATTAAGCTAGACATTAACAAGAGTAAGATGAAATAATGTAAAATGAAGCGTAATCTTTTTTTTTATTTTTAAACAAACGTAATTATGTGTCGTATTTACTTTATGGTCTCTAAAAAAGCACAAGAAATAAGTTATTTATTTTACTTTCAATTATAATTAATTTTTTTTTACAGTAGGGATAAATATTGGAACATTTTTCTATTTATGTTCAGCTCCAAGAGTTGTGATTAGCAATTAAATTATCTACAGTGATGTTTTAAATATTCAGTTAATATATTACATCTTCCAAACAGATCTTAATTATTTCTTTTTGATCTTTCTGAATCTTAATTATTTCTTTTTAAGACTCTGAAGCGCTCATAGTATAAATTGAAGACAACAATATAGATCTATGATAACATGCTCGCTAAAATCTATGCTAACACTTATTTATTCATTCGCAATTTAACTGTCTATTACTTAGTTGAAATAACATGAAAAAAGTAAAATTCCCAACATTATTCCAATGACATTTATATTCTGCATGTGAATGAAGAATCATACTGAACACAAAACTGTAAAAAATTATGTTAAAAATAAAAACGTCTTCAGATCATCATTTTTCGATCAACTCACAAGCAATCAACATTCTTTAATGAAAAGGATGAAAAATTTAATCAATTCCAATAAGATCCTAATATTGCCATCGCAAAATACTTGATCATTTTCAATTTGTTCCACTTTTCTTTACAGTCAAACACATTTTCTGTTGAGAAGTAGATTTTGTATAACTAAGATTAAATTTCATCAAGAATCTGTTTTATTTAAGGAAAAAGATAAAAAAAAAAATAAATAAATAAAATATGAATCTCCAAAGTGTACAGTTTAGGACTCAAGAATTTCCTTTCGGTGAGCATTCACTAAATGGCATTACATTCTTTTAAAGAACCCATAATATTGGGAAGCATTAAATGGACTAAATTATAAAAGAATATTTAATTAAAGAATATTTGATGACTGATTTATAAGAATATTTAATCTGTTAAATAAAGGTAAGCATGAAGATCTGATTTAAAATTTTTTCCGATGTTGTTACGATTGTGCTGGGTGTCACTTAACAAATCCTTAGAAAACCATTCAGGCCTGAAATAATCTCATTAAAAGATGTATTTAAAAAAGGGATGATCTAATTAATTAATTTAATTTCTTTCTTTAAACACTGATTTTTTTATTAAATTTATATACCATCAGAATAGACGTGAAAATTTGACACACTTTGTATTTTTTTCTTGAGTTAGAATTAAATTTACATATACATTATGGGTTTGCGTGTTATACAGAAATAAGAATGGTAAAATAAATTGTTAAAAGCTAAAATTAATTCATTGGTTAGAAATAACTTACAAATGAAATTAAATATTTTTATAATTTCCTTTTTTTGTACAATCTAAATCAAATAGGCATCAAGTAATAAATGCTATTTTTAAACAAAAAATTTATCTTACCACATTGACATTTTTCATTTACATTTTCGGTTAGTACTAGGAAAGTTTCCATAAATAAGGGGAAGAGAAAGTCATAATTTATATAATATTCTATAATTTAGAAAGATAAATATAATTTTTATTTAAATATGTTTATATGCGTTTGATTTGAAATGATTCATCTCATTAATATAGTATGCCAATGTATGCAATATTAGGTTTCTACACATATCTGTATGGATCTTTAATTTATAAGAAACATTTTCTTAATTTTTATATTACAATCAGTAGAAAGTAAGGGAAGTTTTTTAAGAGAAGAGAACAATTTTTTTAACTTATTAGTTTCATCTTAAATATTATATGCAAATTTCACGGAAAAGCAAGCTGAATCCTAAAATATTAAAGAGTACTAAGCGTTTTTTTTATTTTATTTATCTATATTCTACAAAAGTAATGAATCAAATTGATTAATGAATTTTCAAATTGGAATAAAAGGAACTGTTTAGTCAATTTTGACTTATGTATTTCACAGATTCAAAAAATAAAATAGTGCTCATTTTATTTCTTACACATTTTATTTAGTGTTGTTTTTCAGAGAGTATAACACAATGCCTACTGCTCAACACCAAATGAGTTTTATTTCTTTTTTAGTAATATTTATAAAATTTATTTTTTAAGAATATAATTTGTGAGATATAATTTATATTGCGAGATATAGTCTCTGTTGCAAGATATAATCTAACAGAAATCCCTAAAGATAATATTTCTCCAAAAATAACACTGAATCATTTCAAACATGTCAATACCACATACAGTTTGTCTCACAAATTTCACTACAATATGATTCCTAAAATATTCAGGTTATGTATTAAGGCATTACAAATCAATCGGCATTTTATATAGTCACCAAAAAATTTATTTTAGAAGTATCTTCTGCCAATAAAAGAATAGCTATAGTAGATTAGAGAATAAATCTTTTATATGGCACAAATTCAATAAAGATTTTTCTTTTACACATATTAACATTATATTAACTGATGAAACATTCAAAGTTCATTTTGGGTATATTGTTTAATCTACAAAACATTTCTGATAATTAGAAAAAATAATTTATTATAAAAATTGAAAGAATAATTTATTTTTAATAGAAGCATTTATTCATTTCCTAACCATTAACATAACCTTCATACCAACCAAATAATGAAAAATATATAAATATAACATTTTTTTAAATCCTTCATTATTAAAAAATTAAAAAACATTTGTTGTTCTTATTTTCATTTTTATCATTAGTATGGAATTCACGACAGTAAGTAAAAATTCAATAAATACTTAAAATCCGAAAATGATAAATGATTTACAATACTAAAAGTATAAAATTTAAATATTTGTCAACAAAAATTATTATTTAATGTTGTAATTGTCTATGCATCTTTTATAAACTTTATTTATATAATTAAATTGCTTTCTTAAGAAACAAATGAATAAATTAACATTTTCCTAGGGAAAAAAATCTCTTATTTTGAAAACTTAGAAAAATGTTTTACTAGATTTGTATTAATACATTGACTCCTAAATAATGGATTGCTTCTTTCAGCAATAGATGGCGCTGAAACATATTGTAGTAAATGTGGCTTTAGTGCAACGAGACTCGTTCTCAGAAACAAACATCAGATTCTGGAAACTACTTCTCACTCTCAAGAAAATTAAAGAAAAAGAAAAATCACTTAACGGTTGCTCAAATTACATTTCTATGCATTTTAATGTAATCATAATCAAATTTAATATATCAATTGCTGAAGTTTTAATAAATATTCTGTATAAACTACAACTATTGATTTATTGATATAAATCTAGAAAAAGCTGTTAACCCCAGAAAAAGAAATTCATAAAATTATTCATATTTTATATTTTGATGCAATTTATTGCAGATATTTTGCTGTAGTTAACTGTATACGTTTTTTGAAAGGACAAATTTTAAAAACAACACATTCTTTTTCAAGTTTTAAATTTACTTAAAATACATTAAGAAAAATAAATTTAAATTAGACTATTTGCAAATAATATTATTGTTGCACATCAAATTCTATATTTGACTAAAAACCTTTGCTTGTTTGAAAATTTAAGATTTTATCACATATATTATTTATAATTATTAAAATGTCATATAATATCATTAAAATGTATTTAAAAATATACTTAAAACATTATAAAATGTAATTTACTAAATGGAAATAAAATAGGAAGAATAGTTCTCAAACTATCAAAACATTTCATAATAAAATTATTACATTTTTCATTTTAAGCGAGTTTCTATATTTTTGTGTAGTAAAATAAAAAGGCATTGAAATGGCCTTTATTATTTTACACATGTTTACTATTTTTTATTATGATTTTTCCTATATAACTTCTCAATATATGTTTTCTAGAGAAAGCGAGATTCACTTCATGGGTCAGCTAGTAAAAAATTAAAAAAAATACTAGAAAGTTTTCATTTAAATAGTCCATGGATTCATTTTTCATCTTAACTATTTTTACTAATGTAGTTTCTACGATGAAGCTAATTACTTCTAATTTTCCCACATTAATTTTTTTAAACTAATTTAAAATATGAGTACTAAATGAAAAAAATTACAATATGCAATTTACAATATAAGAAAAATTACAATATAAGATTAAAAAAGCAATTAATAATTGGGAAAGAATGATTTTTTCTAAAAATTTAAATGAATTTATTTGTTAGAACAGTATTAAAAATAAAAATTAATATTTTATTGATATTTTTAATAAACTTTTTTGCAATACATGTATTATATCTTAAATTATTATAATTTTATACCTTAGGTATTTTCTCGAATTTTATTATGAACAGAAAAAATAAATAAATTGATTTTGTAAAAACATGACAAAATTAGGTTTATACAGTGAAAGAGAACAAAAAAAAAATTTGCGTTGCGAAAAATATTACAAAATTAGCTTCGATTATTTTATGAGGATGAGCTCGAGATGTACCATTGTTTGTGTTATAGAAACTGCTGATAAAATAAATCATCTGCTTCTGGAGGTACAACGCTTTAATGATTAAATATATCGTTTGACGAGATAGCTCCCATCGATAAACTGTTACAGTAGTGACAAATGGAGCTGGAAATCGATGTTAAACAGGATGAGAAGGAAAAAAAGGGAAAAGTGAATCCAGAGGATATACTAAAAAGGAAAAATGTCTTTAATGTCTCGCAAAGTATTCAATAAAGTACAATTCAATTTATGGTCGCGGAATCATACATCCATAACATAATGTAACCTGACGCTAGGTGTACGGCGTAGCTTCATCGTTTCTATGGCAACAGCTCATTTCCGCTAATAACAGTTGCCCGGCAACCACGGTTGAAACCATTCAAGAAATGCCAGGTGAGGGAAGAAGCTAAATAGACGGGGAAATGGTTTAAAATTTCCCAATTTTTATTTACTTTTTCCTCCCTTGAAGTAAAAAAAGCAAAAAGATGAAGAGGTACATTTTCTCCTCCTGTTCTTACATTTTACAATGAAATAAAAGTTTTGAAACGGTAAAAAGAATTTTTGTGATTTTTGGGGAAATAGTTTCAAGATTTTTTTTTTTATATGAAAAGGAGGAAAAAGTTTTCACAGTTAAAAAATGGAAGATGGAAAATAAAAATATCACCGCAAAAGAATGTTCCACCAAAATTTTGAATTTTTATTTCTCTTTAAAATATTTTTTCCATATTTGGTGTTAAAAGCTTTTCACGGAAATAATTCCTGATTGTTTGGAAAATAAAGCCATGATGTCAAAAAGTTAAACAAAATTTTATGCTGAATACTCTTACAAGCAATATTAGAAAAACCTTTAATTAAGTAACACAAAAATATTTCTATATTGAAAAAAACTCACCACGAAATATTAAACATTTGATCATGGATAAATAATCCTTAATACTTTTAAAAACTATTTTCTCAAATATTTGTTTTTATAATACTTACTTAATAAAATTTTTTATTCAAACATTTGTTGTTAATATTACTCATGTTTTATAAAAATTTCATGAAAATGAATTTAAATATATTTAGAGATTAAATCTTAGGAAAAAACTCTCAAATATATACAATAACGTATTATTCAAAAACATATAAATTTGTTTGTAAACTTATTTTACAATAAGATTTTTTTTTAAGAAAAATAAGCACAAAATAAATTCAAATGAGAACAAACATTAAAAACAAATTCGAGAAGTGATTATATTCTACCAAAAAAAATGTTACCTGCCATAGTTATATATAAATTTAAAAATTAACACTTCTTACACAATTTATAAAAAGCAATTATACAGTATAATTTAAAATAGCAAAAAGAGAATAGAAAATGATGATTTTTTTAATTTACTACACTTGAAAACATTAACATTCTACAAAAAAATACTTAAAAGTGTTTGTTGATAATTTAAAAATTTCTAAAAGTTGACCTATCACAAAAATTTATTGTGATAAAATATCCAAATTCTCGTTTTCTAATGTTAATATTTTGATTTTATGTATAACCCAAAACATTTTTCTAAATATTGATTTCTTAAAATAAAAATTGAACTACAAGTAACATAAAAATTATGTTTTACAAAGTTTCTTGACTTCAAATAATTTTCAACAAAAACCATTGATGAAATTACCGCCTAAAATCTTTATTAATTGCTCGTTTTGAAGAAATTTTAAATGTCCTTATTTATTATATTTATTATTCTTATTGTCCTGATTTATTATTGTTCATGGACAATATTTATTATTTTTTTCTATTTTCAACATATGGGACTGAAAACCGTAATAAAAATCTTCAAAAGTTTAATTATTAATAAATTTTCTTTTACCAAAACATCTTTATATGACGAGGCAATATGCGAAATTTCAAATAACATAAAAAATAGTTGGGTAAATGTCTTGCTGTCATTGTAAGTGTAAGCAAAATACAGTCACTAAATTTCTGAATAAGTCACATTTATATGATTTCAATAAAAATGATTTCTTTTACTATATCGATATTGCTCGGTATTTGTCAGAATCTGTTACACTTAGGTTTCTTTTTCAGATCATGAAAATGTTGTCATGAAGTTTAATATTATTCATTACCGATTAATATGGTACTGCGATATGACCATTTTTTTCAAAATAGATGACTTTAAATATCATGCCAATCATTACTGAACACTAAAAATTGAATGATGATATTTTTAATGTACATAGGTTGAGGTGGGTGCATGTGAGTTTTCAGAGTTTTTTCTTTTTCAATGAAAATCGATGAGGAAATATGACTCACTATCAATGAAAAGTTCTTACTAGAGACATTTCTGGATGGAAATTTAGGTATTTTATATCAGCCTGCAAGTGTTGATCAGTCAAGTTTGAAGCATAAAAACAATGAATTACAATAATTACTTTATATTTTCTTATTTATGCGGGAATTTTATAATTGAAAACGATAACTGTTTGCTTACTTTAATTAGTTTTTTATTTTTGAAAAATAAATTTGGTTGTGTATTCCTAATTAATCCTTTTGTATATTGTGAAGAACATAATTATTATATTTATTACAAAATTATGCAGATGTATTTTAAAAACATTTTTTTAATATTATATATCATATATATAACTAAAATTATACATTGTAAAAAATTATTCGAATTAATTAATTTTCTTATGATATTGTATAAGCAAACTGTATAACAATTTTGTTGTTTAACTTATTATTTGTTAAATCATTTGCCTGGTTCTAAAATTATAAAATTAATTTAAAAAATATTTTTTGCATCATGTAGTTTCTAAAAAAGTAATTGTCACAGTAAGAGCATATATATGTTAGGTCATTTTCTGTATTATCCTTTAAAAGTTCAGTATGTATGTATTATCCTTTAAAAATAATTTCTAATTGAGTTCATTTCAATGATACAATATGAAAATCTAAGACTTTCCCAATAATAATAAATTTTGCGTTTTATAATATTTTGTGGCAATTTTTCATAAATAGTAATATACAAAAAGCCCTATCCTAAAAAATTACAAAGAAAAAAATGATTTAAAAATTAAAAATTTATAGAAATATACAGATAGAGGAAAGTAAGTATATTCATTCCAAATTTTTTGTTAATGTATTACTCTTAAAATTCATATAACACACTGACATCAATTAATTTAACTTTTAGTCTTTAAATTCGTCTTTTTTAATGTCCTTAAAACTCGATTTTAAAATTAGATTTGCTTACATTCTGTCATGGATTGTAATATTTAGTAAAGCTCTTACGGTCTCAAAAGTACACATAAGTATTTCTCAGTAAAAAACATATTAAATAATATTCCTGATTTTTGCGAAATTATAATTGAAATGATATTGAGATTTTTATAATATTTTCATTTGCAAAAACTGGTACAGTATATGCAAATAAATATTTCTCTTGTTGTAAGTAATAGCAAAAATAATCGACTTAACAATCTAGACAGTTCTTAAAATAATTAAATATCCACACGGTCCCCATATTTAAATATTTTATACTGAAAAGAAATAATAAACATCAACAAATGATAGTTTTTTATTATTAAAGCAGTACTAATTTAAAAATATATTTTTAAAAATTCACTTGGAATATTAAGTGCTTTCCAATACCCCTTTTTTATCCTAGTTCCTTTTTTTTCCCAAGGGTATTCCGTTTTCAATATTCTCCTCTTTTTATTTCGCCAAAGTGAGGGTGCAGATCTAAATTATGGCTATTTTCTTTTTATTTAACACAGCATTTCAGCTTCACTCACTGGGGTACATATCCGTGTCTGGTGATCATGGAGAAGGTTCATCCCTAGTCTTATTGGAAATAATAACAATAAAGAACAAAAAATGAAAGCGGAAAAATAGAAAAATAAAAATAAAATGTATTCGTAACAGAGCGAAAGAAAAAATGCAATATCGCGTGTTAGGTACTGAAGAACGAATGATCAATTCTCAGTTATTGCTTCTGAACACGCTAAGAGCTTTCACGGGAGGCTTAAGCGTATTTTATTATTTAGCCATACACAACACAGAGCTTTATATATTTGTATTTTTTGTTTTCAGTTTTTTAGAAGAAGATATATCTATATAAAACAAATGGATTTTGGTTAGGGATCCTAAACAATTTAGAAATTTTACCAGTGAGTGCCATTCTTTTCAGTAGGAGTTTCCTTCGAGATATGGTGGATGAATTTTTTTTATGTAACTTGGCATCATTTGGCGAAAAAAATGACTAGAACTCATAAATCTTTATTAAATTCTTGGATAAATTAATGCATTTTTTTAGCATTATTAAAGAAGTCCATTACTGTTCATTTTATTTACTTTCTTAAACATGCATTTGTAGTTTGATTTTTCATTTTTTAAATGTAATAAAAGTTGTAGTCAAATAATTTCTAGCTCAAAATTAAAAAGTATATTTGAGTATAAAACAAAAACCTATCTAAAATTTATTCAATAAAGAAAATGGTGATTTTTCCATAAATTGATCAGTTCTGAGAAAGAATAATTAATGTTACTAATGTTGTTGTGTTACTAATGTTGTAATGCATATTAATTATAGAAAATTTTATAAAATAATAAATTTTTTTTAATGAAATTTGATAAAATAACAGAATTTATTGTCATCAAATGTATTTACACATTTAAATATATTACATATTGTATCACAATTCAAGAAAAATTTCCTTCAGTTGTGATACAAAATATAATTTAAAAAACAATATATTTCTTTTAATAAACTAGAATTTCTTTTACTTAAAATAAATGGAGTTCGAATTCTAGATTTATTTAAAAATGTTTTTCTGTTCTACAGTTGATTATAATTTAATCTATAAGTTATCAATTTAAAAGTATAAAACTTAAAAGTTTTGAATGTACCAAATTATTATACTAATAACAACAAAAGTTTACATTTCATTCGTTAATCAATGTTTAGTACAAAATATTCTATTAAAAGTCAAGCTTTAAAATTTGCTCCATCTAAGAAAAAGTTTCTTATTAGCATACAAGCAAAAAATAATTTTATTCAAAATAAAACTCGAGAAAAAAAGTTTCAAAAAAATACTTGATCTAAAATTAGAATTTTAAGCTATAATGAGTTTCCAAAATTAAAAAGGAAGCCGCACGTATTAATAATCGAAAACAATAAATATATTCTCGAACGTGAAGTGAAACTTCAAACAAGAGGTATTGAATCAAAATTTTCAATGAAAGTCTTTGATGTCGAATTTTCATATGTATCCGAGTGTTGAAGGAGATGAAAGGGAAAAATTACCCCTACTCCTGGTTCAGATTTTCCCTCCAAGTTTAATTAAGAAACCTTCCTTCGGAAAGCAAAAGAAAAGCAATTTAATTATGAAATGATGGCTTGTTAAGTGAATTAATATGTGTGATTGTGGCTCTAGATTTACAAGCCTCGGAAAGCATGTATGGCGGCGTGTATAAATATTAAGTAGAAGAATATGCATGGTCTTTAAATGTAAACAGTTCCAGTTTACAGCTTAGACGAGCTTAGGAAAGTAAGCTGGAGAATTTACTCGCGGTAAAAATAAATGTATTTTCCATTTCCCAATAGCCTGATTTATTCATAACTCACGTGAATTCTTGTGGCATGAGTCGATAATTTTACCTGTAAAACTGAATACTCATTTGCAATAAATATATATTTCAAATGACTAAACTATCAATGGACATTGATAAATAATAATATATAACAGTCGTGGGTGTGTTTGCTTTTGAATTTGTATTTACCATTCTAAATATATATTTATCATTTTATTTATTTACGTTTTGATTAAATTGCCTTGAGAAAAAAGAAGAAGTTCCAAGAAGTTTAACTAAGCAATCAATTTTAAATTCTATGAAAACAATTTTTATAATAAAAAAATAAAACTATATAATACACATTTCAATTAAAATAGATTAAAATAATTGACACCATGAGTGAAATCTCGCAGTGTATAATTTTGTGTTTGAAAATATTTGTTTGAATAATTATATACCAAAAATCTAAAAAACTCCAGAATTACTTAAAGAGATGCAAGATGTTTTAAAAGATCAATTACGTTTCTTTATATAAATCAAATATAAATTCATAAACCAACCTTCAATGGGAGATATTTTTATATAATATGAATAATATTCTCTATTTGACTATTTTATGTGAAAAAATTCTGAAATTGACTTTGTGTATGGCACAAAGTGCTAACATGCTTGTTTCACTATTGTTCATGTGCATGTGATTGATTAATAATTTCATTAGTTATTGTAAATGTAAGTTGATATTTAGAAATGTAAGTTTATAACTGCAAGTTAGATATAATGAGTTATTATAAGTTTAAATACTAACATTTAATGAAAAATTTGAGTGTTAAGAAAATTAGTTATTACTTTCATTAAAAATTTGTTTAATGAAAATTATAATGCACACACAGATTTACTTATAATTGTACACTAATAATGAATCTTAATCCAAAAATATCTTTACAATTTTGATAAGTATTAAATTTTTATTATCTGTTACAAGTGATAACAATCTAATTTATTTTTATGAATACATTTAAAATACTTTTTTTTACATTATTTTTTATTTTCTTTTGATATGTCCAATCTCATTAAACCTCCAAAAAAAATACAGATATAAATATATTCATCGGGTTTTGAATATTTATCTATATAAAAACCTTCCTTTTCATAAGCCTGTACACATACCATTCTTGTGATATCTAGCTTATTATGCAAGGTCATTTTTAAAACTTCTTTAATCATATACTATGAAAAAAATCTATCTAAAATAAAATTAATTTTTTAAAATTAATCACATATTTCTTCTGTTTGCAGAGTTATTGTTTGTCGTGCAGGAATAAATGCATATCATTGTACTAAATTTATTCCTTAGCAAAAACAAATTTTGTTTTATAAACTTCACATAAACATTTTAGATCTTTATTTAACCATATAATTATAAAATTAACTTTTGTGCTATTTATAATATGCGTAAACTTTATTAAATTTGGATCATTAAACTTGACAATTATATGGATGTACATTTTATCCAAATGATAATTTCTTATTCTAATATGAGCATAGAAGGAATTAAAGAATTTCTTGCTTTTTAAATTTCTGATTGCAAAAAAAGTTTTTTTTAAATTACAATAATATTTTTTTAATTTATAAGCATATGTTAATTGTATAGTCTTAGAAGAATAAAAATAAAACTATTATTTCATCGTATTTACAATCTAGGACAATACAGTCAATAACAATTATTTAAATAATTGAACTGATTGTTAATTGAAAACAATACAATTATTTAAATAACTTAGCTTAACGAGTTTCATTTGTAAATTGTTTTTTTTCTCATTATATGGTAATAGTGTAAATAATAGTTTTTTAATTATTTTTCCAAAATTCACTGAGAGCGAAAACGATAATAATCACCTGAATTTTGTATCAAATTTTCCAAATTTACTGATTGGCATTAATTTATTTTTTTATTCTTCAATTTCAAATCACATTTTCTCTCGTTATATTTCACAAATCTTTTAAATTTCAAACATAAAATTGAATTTTTAACTAAATAAAGAAATTCTAAAAAAGAAAATATTCTTCAAGTCAATGTTTCTAAAAAAATATACAATTAATAACACAAGTTTAAACTATCAATATTAATTTTAAAATTTAACTTAATCTAGAGCATTTTGAAAAGGAAAAAATTATATTCTAATAGACCTTCTTTAAATATTTATAAAATTCTCAGCTTTTATTACACTGAAATACTTCATAATCACTGTGAAATTATGCAAAAAAAGGCATTAAACTTTAAAAGGTTCAATTTTCAAACGTTGACTTGCAGTATAATATTTAATATTATACTGCAAACGTTGACTTGCAAAATAATATTTAATAACATTAAAGAAAGAACTTGAGAATTCTTAAAAGCAATAAATTTTTTATTTAAAATTTAATGAGAAAAGGGACTTTCATTTTACATTTAATAAATGGGGTTATTATAAGAAAGTAATTAAATTATATTTTATGTATGGTATTAATCTCAATTTTAACATTCTAAATAATTAATTTGTATTTAAAAACTCTATATATTTTGTAAGTGGTTATGAATTAAAATAAAGAAAAAAATTATAACCTTTTTTCAAATATAGATGCTTGAAATAGAAAAATTATATATTTTTGAAGCATATTATAAAACCCTTATAAAATACATGTATAATATCAGATTACACTGTCTATCACAAATTATCAAATCAGTCAGTAGTCTATATCAAAATACTTTATCTAGTATCAAAGATTTAATCTTGTAAATTTGGTCCTAATGATGTCCGAATATATATATATATATATATATATATATATATATATATATATATATATATATATATATATATATATAATTTAAGAATTTTTTTTCTGTTGAAGCATTTGTGAAATCATTTACTTTCATTGAAATATCAAAAATTTCTAATCCCATTTTAATTTTAAAAATTCTTTTTCATTCGAGTGTTGATTTTCATTGCATGACTCTATGCTGGGGAACCCACTAGATCAAGTACTTAAATATTATTTGTAAATAGGTGATAATTAAAGAAAAATGTGAAAAATTTCAACATTAACTAATTTAACAGCTGCATTTTTAGAAACCTTAAAAAAATTTATAGAAGTTTGAAATTTAAAATATTTGTAAACTTTTGCATAAGTCGATACCAACCAAAATTTGTTTTAAAATTATATATTCATTTTCATGCTAAGCTCATCGTATAAGCATGTGAACTATTTATCAAAACATTGTCACTAAGTTCCTTATCATGTGTCATTTTATTGTACGACTAATTTATAACTCTACTTTTACCAAAAACATTCTATTTTAAAAAGTATGAGTAAAAGAAATGTTTAGAAAAGCATGATCAAATAGTAAGAGAGAGAGAGAGAACATTATTAAGAATCAAAAAATGTTTCGATTCATATTTTAATTATATAAAATTTAAAACATATATAAACTGAATTAACTTTCCAGTAAAATTGCGATTTTGTCATTGCAGAATAATTAGTTAAATTTTTGTATTATCCTTTTTCAATCAATATTTGTCAAGTTTTTTGATAATTTCCGAATTGTTTAGTTTTCATAAACCGCAGAATTAGTAAAAGACCAAGTGGTGGTTATTTTTCTCATGATAAGCAAAACAAACCTTGAAGTATCTAGAAAATGAAAGTTATTCGCTGAATATTACATTCAAAGGCCATTGCATCGTTTTCAGGTGAACCCATGACAGTATGCTGATTGTAACTGATTTTCTGTTGATTCCCTATAGATAGCAACTGACACAGAGGCATGTAATTTAAGGCAGATTTGGGAAAGTTGTTAGGAAAGTGAGGATACTAGTTGCTCGTCTACGCATAAGTCATGGCATTGCTTAAATATTGATTGCTGACGTAATCTGATCAAGATGGAGGGGAAATCTCTCGCAAGCACTTCCTGAATCTCATGGATGGGAATGTTTTATACGTTACTTGATTTACCTTAACGAGTACTATGTGCAGAAATTCTGAAGTTGCCCTTTTTCTTGCGGTATTCATTACAAATTTATGTGACGGTGTGTTTATTGAGAATGTTGTTATATTAGAGGAAAATGATAAACGTTTTACTAAATTAATAAGAATATTAGTGTGATCTTAATGTTATTGTTGGGATTTAAAATAAAATTAGCAATAAAGTTTTTAAAATAACTTTTGAAACGAATTATTATATTTTCGTAAAGGAACTATAGATAAAATACATATGATAAGTTGAAACAGTAATGATGTTATGAAAAAAGAGAGTTGTGTTATAACACTTTGTTATTATAAAACAAATACTGAAATTTTTTTTTTATAATTCCTTAATGGAATATTGTTTTATCATTAAAAAATAAAGCTACTGGGTAGTTTTTTCTTTAAAATAAACAGAAAATTATGCCATTTTTTTCAAAAAATAGCTAATGTATACCTTATTGAACTTTGTGACCATCAAAAAGTTAGAATTAATTAATATTCCTTACATCAATGATTCCAAAATTTTAAAAATTCATACCTTGAATAGAAAGTTTATACTTTTCAAAAAGTCTATTATAAAACTAATTTAATTAGATAGCTCTCTCCTCGGACTTTTTTGGACACTAATCTACTAAAAATGTATCACAAGAGCTAGTACATATAAATAAAACGATAACGTTGTTTCAAATAGTTGATTCTTAAAATTTGTACTTTTTATGTCTCTCAAAATATATATAATTTATTTAAATTTTCAAAAAAAATTTTGATTTGTTCGGACTACTTAACAAATTTAGTAATGCTATATATTAAAGTCTTCATTAATTATTAAGTTTCAGGGCTATATAAATATATATTTTAATTTAATATTAATTATAATAACTACTAATAATTATAAAGAACAATTTATAATATCTTTATATTAAAATTTGTGATGAAATTTAAAAATTTAATAACTGTTTTCCCAATTAAAATTAACTGTATAAGAAAATTAAATATTTTATTCAGTTACATATTATATTTTATCATTATCTGATTTTAGGTGCTCATTACTAACACGAGATAAGCAAAATGCTTATAACAACGTGGATACACTCATATTAAATTTTAAATTGTTTCATATTAAATATTTTTTTTTATAAAATTATGATTTCATAGTAGTTTTCATTTCTTAAATAAATAGCAAAATGTTTTCAATCTTATAAATATTGCTGATTAAAATATTTTTAAATTCCATTAAATTGCATTAAATATTGAAAATGATTAGAATTAGTAGTAATTGAAAAAAAATTTGCCTTTGATTTATCAGTATCAAATAAATTGATTAAATTATATTATATATAAGTTAAATAATTATTATTAAATTAAATTTCATTTTCAAAAATTCGTATATAATTTATAATATTCAAATTTAATGATAGCAGATAATATTAATTTCCCTATTCTCATATATACTTAATTACTTATATTTTAAGTCAAAATTTGATCAATTGTTTTTAAAAAAAAAATTTAATTCTAGAAATCAATACTATGATTTGTTTATTATACAGAGGTAAACAATTAATATCTTTTTCAAAATCAGGCGTTCTGAAAAACTTAAAATCATGACTTTTACCAATTAGTATCATATTTGCAATATTACTTGCAAATCCAATTATTGTTCTTGAAAAATATTTATTTTTGGTAGTGTATAAATTTTATAATTTTTTAAAAAAAATCATTGATATAAATTCTCTTCCAAGTTCACAATATATTTTTCTTTAAAATATAAAACTATCAGATATAGTTAGATGGAAAATTACGCAAATTTAACAATATTTCATTTTTTTGTTAAAAAAATAATCAAAAAAAATTTAAGAATCAGATTTCTCTTTCAGTATATAGAAGGGAATTTAAAAATAAATACTAAAACTATATAACTAGATTTACGTATTAGAAATAAATATAGAATATTCGATGTTTGTTATTCTAGATATTTTATATAACAAATAAATGGAAGATAGCAGGGAGAGATGCGCAGAGATAGAGTTATATAATAAAATTACTTACGAAATTTTCGGTTTGAAATATATACTGTTCGATTCTGTTTACTTTAATGATGTGGGAAAAACTCCATATGAAAATTAAATTCCATATAATTGTTCGGCAAGACACGAAAAGCAAAGTAGTGTAGCTACTGAACAAAATGCGAACAACCTGTTGCATTCGACTCCTCCCTAGAGCAACAGTTGGCCGCAGCTTCCAAGTTTGTATAACAACCTTACCGCCATCTACCAGTATAAAATTAAACTATTCGTTTTCGAAATAGGAGCCTTGTTTGGAAAATAATTATTTTAATAAAAATTATTTCTAAAAATTTTGTAATAAAGATTTAATATTTATCTGTCGAAAGTTACATAAATAATTTCAAAAATATATTTTAAATTTAATTTCAATTTTCTAAATATCTCTATTAAATGAAAATTAAGACAAATGTACTTATGTGTAACAATTGTATGTTTTCCATTTTTATTTATCTTGACAATATATTTCATAATATTTAACAAGAATTTTCAATTAAAAACAGTGCATAGGATCTTGTAAATTTTCGTTTTAATTTAAATTATTTTTCTTCTGTTTAAAATTTCTTTTGTATTGAACGATGAATGAAAAAGACAAAAAATAGAAATCAAAAGAATAACTATTTTAGACATTTATACATTTATAAATAGTTTTATATAAAATATTATGACATTCATGTCAAATGCTATTGAAAACGATTAACATTTTAAAAATTAAGGCAATATAATATTTTGTTTCAGCAATATTATAAACAGATATTTATTTAGAAAATAATTGTTTGCCTAGTATTAAAAATAATATGTAAAATTAAAAATATGTTTTAATTTCATTAAATTTTTTGAATTTTATTAATAATACTTTTCTGATTTTTAAATTTAATAAATGTTCATAATTTAACAGTTTATGAAAAATAACAGTCATACATTCCAGAAAATATTTGAAAAATCATTTCTCTTTCATAAAAATTAAATACTCTAACTTTTAAATTTTCAAACCTTTTTTATTTTAAAATTTCTTGGTTACTTAAATGCTATAGTAGTCTGTTTCAAAATTTATTATTTTAAAAATTTATGTATTTTAGAAACTTATATATATATATATATATATATATATATATATATATATATATATATTTTTATATATATATATATATATATATATAGATGTATTAATATTGAAGAACAACAATTGAAATTCCCCTACTGGTTCTTATATTCTAAAGAGAGTTTATTTTGAATTAAAGAAACACTAGAAATATAACTAATTATAAAGGTGAATGAAAAAATACTAAAAATACTGTTCAATAATTAATTGTAATAACTGTTAAGAGATATATGATGTGCTTTTATTGAACTTAACCTAAATTTTTACTTCAATATCAATAAAATATCTCATTATTTTCATTTACTTTTGATTATCAGTAAAATATTTCTTCAATTGCTTCCCTCGAATTTCCTTAAAGTATATTTCTACATTCAATTTATTAACGTGATTATTTTTGCACTTGAAATTATTGTTGTATTTGCCATTCATTTTGTTTGTCTATGAGGTTCAAAATTAATTAAGTTTCAGAATCCCAAACCAATATTTACTTTAATATGCATTTTTATTTCTAACAAAGTTTCACTAAAAAGCTTAAATTGTTTATTTTTTATGAAGTACATAAAATTTTCTAATATTTTATTAATTCAACATACATGAATGAATCTCATGTAAATACAGGAAAAAAAAAGGAGTACCGCGGGAGAAAATACGATGCTCCACAAATGTAAACCCTAGAGAAATAAAATATTTTTACTTCGAAAATACTCTTTTTTTTTTCAATGCGAAACATATTTCTTTACTTTTTAGTTTTGAAATTTCTAAATCTGATATTTCAATTACCGCATCGATTTTCAAGACTCTAAGATCGGAGAAGAAGAAAAGTTACATCCTCAGCTCACTTTCGTTTTTCGTACCGTCTTTTTAAACTCTCGTCGTCAGGCACAAAGTAAAGAAATTTCTGAACGGGAAGCGATGAACAACTGCTCCTGTGTTTATTTTTGAGGTTACGTTAAAAGTAGCGCAGTTTCTTGTGTGCTCAAAGAATTGTACTACTCAATAAAGTGCAACAATTGGTTGGTGTGCCTACAAAGTCAGAAAAACCTGAAATATCTGAAAGAGTATTTCTTCAGTTAACTTTGAGAATTTTCTTTTTGTCCTTTTTTTTTAAAGAACACTTCAAAAGAACAGTAGTTAAATAGCAATAGCTGAAGGACGATTATTTTTGGAAATATTTCCTGCAATTTTTCCTCTTTCTTAAATTTTGCATACAAATATATATATGTTTAGTTTTTAATTGAGAGTTTATTATTTTTAATATTGTTTTGAATAATTTAATGTTATCTTTTAATTTCAACAAATATTCATTAGCTTATTTTTATAATAATGTGAAATTTTTTTATTTAAAAAAAAGCAAAATTTGAAGAAATTATCATTTATTTTTAGTTAATGTAGCAAGCAATTCGTTTCCTTGCCAAATTTTATGAATCAATTAAGTAATAATTTAATGCATCAAATGGTTAAATATCATGCGTAACATTTTCATATTAATGTTTTTAAGCACTAAAATTTATTAATATTAATATATTTTTGTTACATTCAATATATTGAAAGTTTCGATTAATTAAAAGAGATCTTTATCTAAGAACGAGATTTTTTTAGTAATTTCATATTAAAAATGAATTTGAAGAAATATTTCTACGTATCACATATTTAGATATTTTATTATATAGTTTTAAAAAATAAATATATAAATTATACTTAATGTTATTCTCGAATCTTGCATTTTAATGCCATTATTTAATTTTACTGTTTGAAATTTTCAACCATCTTAAATTAATAATGACTAGTATTTTCTTTTAAAAACAACAAAAGTAGAGCAAGGAAACTTGTTAAATTCAGGAAAAGAATTTATACTGCATTTCCTACAAAAATCCTTTTGTTTCCTTTTTATTTATTCAGATGTAGTTTATCGTTGAACAACAATTAATAACTGAATAATTGTCTAATCCTAGACTTTCCTTAAATTGAACCTTTATGGATTACATTAATTTAAACAGAGAGTATCTCTACACAAAATTCTTCTCTCAAAAATCCCTAATTATTAGTATTTTTAGAATTAATTTGGACTTTTTTATTCATGATATGGTTAAAATATCTCCTGAACAAATAAAAAAGGTCAAAAAGTTTTTGATAATGAAATAACAGAAGTTCCACATTTTCTTTGAAAAAGAACTTAATCTGCATAATGATTTTAGCATTTGATGACACCAAAAAAAAAAAAATTAGTGTGGTGCAAAAGACTTAAGAGAATATTTTCGGGTGAAAATTTAGTATATAATTTATATTTAGGGATGTTATAAATCTAAATATTAAGTCAAATATTTAGTATATTTCAACAAGTTCTGTGGTAAGTTTTCCCTTTATATTATTTTATTTTATATAGTAAACATAATAGTATTTCATATTATATATTATTATTTTGTTTGCTATGCATACTAACTTTCTAATGCATAGATAAAAATCTTCTTTGCTTTTCAGATTCTTGAGATAATATAAAGGAAATGTTTAGATCTCCATAAATGTATTTTTTCAAATAGAAAATAATATGCTATAGGTAATTCAAAATAAATTATATATTTTCAGAAAATGGAATAATGAGTGTCACCGTCTTTAATATATAACTACCTTTTTCATTTTCAAAGTTTTAAGTGAAATACAAACATTATTAAATGAGCAGCTTTAATAATTCAAACTTACTTCGAACTCATAGAGCATATTAATTTCTAACATTGTTACTTTTTGCGTAATATAAGTCTAAAATACGCCCTTGTGTCAGACAATTATTTTAATATAAAATTATTAATTTTTTACAACATTTGTTTAGATAACGTAATTTAAATTTAGTCATTCCTAAAAAAGTATAAATACAATATTATACTTTAAATCATAATTCAAAATATAATTGTGGAAATAAAATAGTAGCTTTTAAAATGTAATGGATTCTTTTTCGAAATAAGTCTAAATATGGAATTTATTTAATTTAAATGAAGTATATTTGTAATAAAAATAAAAATGTGATAAGTCAAATTAAAAATCTTTTCTTATAGCTCTTGGATGAAGTATCTGCAACAATTAGTTTTAAAATAAAGTATTATAAATTCTACAAATCAAACAGAAGTTAGCATTTAACAATTTTATTCATTTATGATTTTTTTTTCATATCTCCTGTAAGCCATAGCTTTTTGAAGGGGGTATTGGAATAGATCCTCACGATGCCATAGCGACACTATTGAATAAAAATCTCTCCTTGTATTTCTTGAAACAGCTAGCTAAGCAAGACAAATGGGTCTCTTTGCAATGCAGGAAAATCTTTTTATTTTCCGCCTGACGTAGGCAGTCTATAAAAACTCCCATACATTTCTCCAAAGAGCAGCCTGAAATAGAAGGAAACCTTTATATTTCTTATAAATTCTTGTATTTCCTAAAATAAAGTATTATTTGTCTCATAAAAACAATAGCATTTTTTTTTATATACATGCAATATTTCTTGAATTCCAAACATTCTTTTAATTTATCATTCGCAAATGTTTTAGAAATTTATCAAATCAATTGGATATATTTAAATATAATTATTTTTAAATTCTTTAAAATATTCATCGTAATTTGCAATATGTGATGATCATTTATTTAACTCTTTATACAATCATAATGTGCTATAGTATTAATTGTTTCCTAGTATACAAATATATCACATTGAAAATAAATTATAATTTCATTTATGAAATCTGCACAAATTTGAAACGTCATAACTAATTATTTAAAAACTTCATAACTTCAGCCAGTATAATTTTCAAATTCAGAAAATTTCATAACTTCAGCCAGTTTTCTTCATCTGTTTTCTTACGCTGTTACAAAAAAAGCTATACAAGAAGTTGTTTTTTTAAGGAGCTATACTCGAAACATTAATAACCAATTTTTCTAGAATTTCCTTCATTAATATTTTTAATACTTTTTGTATATTAAATTACCTTTTTAATGCTATTTAATAAGTTTAAGGGATCATTTAAAAAATAAAATTTAATAAAATCCTGTAGTTACTATAAATATTATGCATTAGCTTTAAAAATTTAATTCAATAAAAAAATTTAAAAAATAATGCAAATTGTAGCATAAAGCATCAATAAAATATTATAAAATTTGTAATTAATCACCAAATTCTTTCACCTAAATTTTATTAGACCTATTGTGTCATATTATTATTTAATGTTTTTCTTATTTTTATATCATGAGTTGACAGAAGTACATCTCAGTTCTATCAATTCTTCAGTTGCTTAGAAAATTTTTATAGTCTGTCACTACTAAATGATTGCATGGTAGCGAATATAATTATAGAGAAATGTCACTTACTGTTTGAATATTCCTCGTCTTGAATAGATTTCTTTGTCCACCACGCTTTAAAACAATAAAAAACGATTACAATTAAGTTAATTTATATACATTTTCAAATCAAAGTCAATCATCTCATTGAAGATTATATCATCAATCATTAGAGATTTAAAATTTTAAATCTGTTACCACAAAAGTAAGAATTCTTCATTATATAATCTTTAAATCTATTTTATATCCAGAAAAAAATTTAAATTTTTAAAAATGCTTGAATATAAAATGATGTTCGAAATAGAATTGTAACTGTTATGTCTTAGTTCTTACTTATAATTTCAAATGATACTTAATTTATAATTTTAATCTCTTAATGAATATGAATATAAATAATTAGACGTACACATACTATTTCTCTTCTCCGCTGTCTCTCTCCAAGTACTAGGTGGCGCTAAGGGCAGTGGATCATCACCAAAGTCCGCTAAAACAAGATTTCAATATTAACGGAATCTTTCTATCATTAATCAAAATGAATACAATACAAAAAAATTATTTTGTAAAAATTTACTAAATTAAAATGTACTTTACTGGCACAAAAAATTTAAAAATAATCAAAGTTTAAAGCATAGTTTTTTTTAAATAAAATTTATTCTTTAAAAAATTATTACTGATTTTATAATAATTTATTGTTTCTTTCTTTATAATTTGCAAAAAGAATGCATTATTTGTAATAATTGCTTGTGTGTGTGTGTGTGTGTGTGTGTGTGTGTGTGTGTGTG